>NW_023607495.1:0-36641 GCF_013339725.1 Rhipicephalus microplus
GCACCCCGAGCTCGCGTTCTATACACTCTGTCTTCATAGTATTCACTGCGAGTTCAGGTCCCTCAAATTGGATTGTCCTCCTCCACTCCGCCCCCAGGCAGGCAGTCAACCCTGTTTCTAGAAAAGTGCAAGGGCATGTACACCTGGTTGCACAGGGAAGAGTGATACAGCAACCAAGGCTCAGTTCAATGACCTGGCCAACTCCTCGCGTAGGCTCCTCCGGCTGGCAAGTTTCCAGGTCGATTCATGCGGTACGGCTAGCTTCTCCCAGGCCCCGAACACAATGCACCAAGGAATGGTCGCTGGACATGTAATGCGGAAAGCGTTCTCGCTGGACAAGTCCAGATGCGAGGCCCATTGTCCGGTGTACAACGCAGAAGGGGTGGGGGGGAGCGGTTCTTATAATTGGAAAAGAAAAGTGAACCCCGCAACAGAGTGCGACACCTGAGTAGTGGTTCACAGGAGAAGGGGAATGAGGGAGCAATAAACTTGAGCGAAGAGAGAAAAGAGAAAGGAGAGAAAGTGAGCGAAGAGATCGGATAGGAAAGGGGAGGGGGGCGCACAGATCATCTAAAAAATCAGGGGGCGCGAATGCTCTAAATTCGCTACGCAGTCCGCTTCCGTCAACAAAGTTGAGCAGCGCTCAAAGGGCATGCTTGATATGCGTGCGGCCACTGTTCGAGATCAAGAGGTGCTCATATTGCGCCGGTTCTTGTCTGAAGATGTGCTCAGTTGTTGTCCGAGGCAGGCCGAGAGCTCGGTACGTTGCGAGCATCACCTGTCTGCTCGCGTCACCCGCCAGCAATGAAGCAAAAAGTGGTACAGAGTCTCCATGTCGCCATAAATCATGCAGTATGGACTGCCACGCCCGGTGTCCGATGTTTTCGCTCGGTGGTGTAGTTGTCTCCGGCGCGGAGATGGAGAAGGAAGCCGCGGTCTCGTCTTGGTGATCCCTAGAGAGTGAGCCGCCGCGGCGGCTTTCCAGCTGCTACGCGAGGGTCGGGATGACGCTCGCGCACGTTAGGGGGCGGTGAGGAGACGGCGGCATCCGCAGAGCACACGAAGTTGGTGGCGCCGGTGTCGGGGTCGTGCGCATCCCTCGCGGCACAGTAGGCCGCCTATTTCGATGTGTGGAGGCACCCAGTGCAGCGAAAGGTCACCGCCCGTTTGCTGCATGGCGTGAAGCTTCCGGGCGACTCTCTGTGCACGAAGGCTGACGTCTTCCTCGCACGAGATCGTGGCCGAGGCCACCCGGGAGTCGCTGATGATGGCTGCAGTGCTCATGGGTGTCCCCTCACTCAGGAAATCGGCTGCCAGATTTATAGCGGCGAGTTCCGCCACAGTGGAGCTGGCGAGGGAGGGGAGGCGGCACTTGAGAACCGCACCGACTGATGGCACGACGCAGGCGGCAGCCGCGGAGCCGTCGCGAAGCGCTGACCCGTCGACGTGAACAAGCAGCCAGCCGTTCAGCTGTTCGTGAAGGAGGGCGGAGCACTCCTGCTATCATCGCTGCCAGCGGTGGAGGGGGGGGGGGAGTGGTTATAAAAGGGAAAAGAAAAGTGAGCCCCGTAACTGTCTGCATCAGGGTGCGACACCTCAACATAGCTCACAAGGGAGGGGGTGAGCAGGGATTAAAAGGATAGGGTATATACAATGGAGAGAGAGATGCGCTGGGACAGCGAGCGAGGACATATGAGGGGTGTTATTACCGGCGCCAGAGCTGACGGGAGAGCGGCAGTCTTTTCACTAGATAAATCGGTACTAATTTTTTTGCATATATAGCTGCATCAAAGGGCAGTAGTTCTCTGAAGACCACCAACGCTACATCACAAAAGTGTCGGTAATGTCCCAGTGCGGTAAAGCTCTCTCGAACTGACCGAAATACCGAACTGACCGAGAGACTGTGCTTATGATTGAACAATGTTGAGGGTTCCACGTACGACCTGTAGAGCCCTTTTTGGTGCAATTCCACCACACTTAAAAAAAAAAACCCTCAAGTTCCAGAAGAAACATAAGGCCTCTTTCGAGGAACGCTCTGTGCTACCATTATGGAAGACCGAATTAACTCCTCTTAAAACTTAAGTCATGGCATTTTCACAGCGAAAAAAAAGTACTAGCAAAATGCATTATAGCGTCTTCTCTATTGACGTGAGAGCGTTGAATAGCTTGCTGCGCGCAGAAAGTTAGTCGTCAGTGTCGTTGGTTGTGAGCGAAAAATTGCCTGTTTCGCGACCGAAAAATCGAGAAAGATCCATGCATAGGAATTAAGTACGAGAAAGAATTCCTTAGTTCGCAGGACTATGAAATGTGCAGTTTTACTCCAGTGTAAAAATGTATGCTTGATCCACATATATTAAAATCTTAGACCTTGAAAATACTGGGAACTTATACCATAGAAGGCTAGCTTTGTATAAGCGGACTGTAGAAGTTGTATGTTTGGGACGTATAATTGTTTCTGTATTCCTCAGGAAGACTGTGTACACCTTTATCAATGTTACGTTGTGTTTACGTTCTTCGAAGATGCAGAGAGAGAAAGAATGAAATGAGGGAAAGGCAGGGAGGTTAACCAGAAAATGGAGCATCTGGTTTCCTACCCTGCACTGGGGGAAGGGGGAATGGGGAAGAAAGATGGGAAAGAAAGCGAAAAGGGAAAGTGACGCGCGCAAAAAAAGTGGGGGGCTGAGGTGCTACATTTTATACAATAGGCCGCTGCCATGCAAAAATTTCAGTAAGGCCTTCACTGATTTTCTGTGAGCACACAAATCATGTCGGCTTTCCAGCACTGATTGTTCAGACAAAGGTCTGTCGTAAAGGCGAGCTAACGCAGCAGCTAGTTGCCGTCTTTGCACGCTGTAACGAGGGCAGTGACAGAGAACGTGCTCTATAGTTTCATCGCTGCCGCAATGACCGCAAGCAGCACTGTCTTCCATGCTGATTCGGAAGGCGAAAGCTTTGGTGAAGGCGACACCAAGCCTAGGTCGGCAAAGCACCGTTGTCTCGAGTCGAGAGAGTCCAGACGGAGGCCGGAGTCGACGAGACGTGTCCAGTCTATGCAGTCGCGTGTGCCGTAAGCACTCGGCGTTCCACAGGGATTTTAATTCTGCATTAGCGATTTTTCGGATTGTCATTGCAGCATCAGACCTTGAAAATGGTATAGATTCTTCTTCACCATCTTCGTGTGCTGATCGAGCAGCCGCATCGGCATGTTCGTTGCCCAATATGCCGCAGTGACTTGAAAGCCACTGAAATGTAATCTGTGTCCTTCGTCGAAGAGGTGGTGAAGCAGCTCTCTAATTTCCAGCACTAGTTGTTCATGAGGTCCCCGGCGAAAGGCGAATATCAAACACTGTAGTACTGCCTTAGAGTCCGTGAACACGCTCCATTTCTTTGCTTCTTGCTGTTTAATGACTTGAATTGCGCTACGTAGAGCAGCAAGTTCCGCAGCTGTCGACGATGTCTGGTGAGATAATCAAAACTTCACCGTTGTCGCTGTTGCAGGAAAGATCACCGACCCTGCAGACCCAACCACTTTAATTGAAGCGTCAATACATAGATGAGTATGCTCACTGTACTTCTCATATATTAAGAGAAGAGAACGCTGCTTTAGCGCTGGAGACGAGAGCCGGGCTTTTGACCCTACGCCTGGAATCGTGAGTTCAACATGTGTATAGGTCATACTCCATGGGGGAGTTGAAATTCTGGATGGAGTTGTATATCCCGTAGGAACGCGTGTGCGATATGACAAGACTGTCTGGCAAAATGAGGCACGAAGCTGGGATTCTGGCAGTGAAGCTAGATGATGGGCAGGGGCACGAGTAAGATGCCTCACGTGTGCTCTGAGCACTTCCATCATGATATGTGTCTTGAGTGGGTAGTCATTAGCGATCTCGATTGTCTCAGCTGTTGATGAACATCGCGGTAGCCCCAGACAAACTCGCAGAGCCATAGTCTGGATGCTTTTGAGAGTCCGAATGCTGGTTCTACAGGTAATTGTCAACACAGGCAAACTGTAGCGCAAATGGCCAAGAAAAAGCGTTTTGTACAATTGCATGATTGCATGTACTGAAGTCCCCCAGGTTTTTCTTCTAAGATACTTGAATAAGTTGGCAATTTCTGTCAGCCTCTTCTTCAAGTGGGCCACATGTGGGCCCCAGAAGAGGTCTCTATCAATGAATACACCTAGAAATCTGTGCTTCCTGACGTATGGTATGACTTGGCCGTCGATAGATATAGCGTATGGTCTCATTGGCTTTCGACTAAAAGCAATCAATGCGTATTTCGCTGGCGAGATTTTCAGACCCTGGTCCTTGAGGTACACTGATACCAACGTCACAGCTTTCTGAAGTCTTGCGCGTACCTGAGGTCTTGTCACGCCAGATGCACAGACGCAGATGTCGTCAGTGTACATGGATAACTTGACCACACTTGGTAGTCGTTCTACCAGACCAATGAGAATGAGGTTGAAAAGGGTTGGACTCAAGACGCCACATTGCGGAACTCCACGATGCGTTGGGTGTTGGGAGGTTGGACCATCTGCAGTGTTCACAAATAATGTCCGCCCTTGTAAAAAACTGCGTGTCCAACAATACAGTTGCCGACCTAGGCCACCTGACTCAATGGCTTCGAGGATGGCGTCATGTAGAACGTTGTTGTATGCTCCTTTTACGTCAAGGAACATGGCAGCAGATAGTCGTTTACATGCCTTTTGTTGTTGGACATATGTGACGAGATCTATGACATTGTCGATCGAACATCGGTGGCGGCGAAAACCAGTCATGGCGTTCGGATATATCTCATAGTATTCCAGGTACCATTCAAGCCTGGCCAAGATCATTCTTTCCATTACCTTTCCTACGCAACTTGAAAGTGCGATCGGTCGGTAAGAGGCCATGTCCAGGGAAGATTTGCCAGGCTTAAGAATCGGTACCAAGCGGCTAATTTTCCAATCTTGCGGAACGACGCCAGCTTGCCAGGAATCCTTCAAGATGTTAAGGAGTGCTTCTCGTGCCCGTTTACCAAGGTTGCACAACATCCTGTATGAAATGTCATCCGGGCCAGTCGACGACGACTTATTACATAAGACGAGCGCTGCATCGAGCTCCTGTGATGTAAACGGTTGATCCATGCACGGGTCCCGTGAGTGAGGGATATGATTCACTGTACGTAGGCTTGTGCACGTTGTCTGGCCCACGGTCATAGCGCAGAAATCTTCAGCTACCTCAATTTTGTGCCGGCGATGAAAAAGTGCAAGGGCTCTGAAGGGAAAGCGCTGCTCTGGAACAGAACGTAGGCCTCGCACAATTCTCCATATCTGAGACAGTGGTTTATGGGGACCTAGTGACGCACAAAATTTCCTCCATCGTTTGGTGTCTAATTTGTCGAGGCACCATTGTATCTTCTTTTGGATGCGCCGGACTGTTCGTAGATCGTCTGTGGAATTGGTGCGTCGGTATCGTCTTTCGGCACGACAGCGGATCACACGAAGTCACTCCAGCTCGGGGTCAAATTCAGAGTACTTCGAAGATCATATTATTGTGTGCATAGCCGCATGTGCAGTTTCCTTAATAGCTTGCTGAAGACCATTGGACAGGCCCTCCTCACAAGCATCCTCAAGTTGAGTTTTGAAAACGCTCCAATCTATTCTTTGTGTTGTGGTAGAGGAATACGTGTTCGAAATACCTTTAATCTTCAGGTAAGTGGGGATGTGGTCGCTTCCGTGTGTTTCAATGTCAAAAAACCACTTTACCCGTGTAGCAAATTGGCGTGAAACAAAGGACAAATCAAGGCAGCTGCTATATGTAGTGCCTCGCAAAAAAGTAGAACTGGCGTCATTCAGAAGGACGAGACCATGGCTGGAAACCAATGATGCTAGACGTTGTCCTGTTGAATTAAGCTTTGAGCTTTCCCAGATGGAATGATGTGCATTGAAATCCCCGGTGATAACCCACGGACCTGGATGTGCCCTTAATATGCCATCTAGTTTGTTGGCGTCGAATTGACTTGATGGGGATATATATACACCTATAAGTGCGAATGTCACCTTTCCTTTTTTAACAGACAAGCACACATACTGATTGCCGTCGTGAGGTTGCACTGGCTGGACTACGTCAGTAAGCTCCCGGCGAATAAATACAACAACCTTGCTAATTTCGATGTCTCTTCAGGGGAAAAATGACTCGTAGCCGGATTGTCTGATTGGGTGCGATAATTTCGGTTCACATATAATCATGATAGGAAATCGGTACAGATGAACGAACTGGCGAAAATCAGATATGTGAGATCTCAGACCTCTTGCGTTCCACTGAAAAATCGACGCTTCTCTGACCTCCTGTCGGAACGACTTGTGATTGTCGGCCATGACTTCACTGGAGGCTTGCAAGGACCGGGCTCAACGTGTCCAGCACTTGTAGGCCGCTCCTAGCAGTTGGCGTATCGATGCTTGTCAGACGACTTCCGATGACACTCACAATAAATCGCAGCATAGAAATAATTTGACGATCTGCTGTTGGAGCCTCGTCATCAGCAGCATTGGCTTTCACTGGGAGCAGAGAGCGGGAAGGCTGCTCGGAAGGCCGTGCGTTCGCAAGCACCGGCCAGTCTTCAGGGGAGAGAGGCTTCGCCGGTGGAGGTATTCTTGTACTCTCTGGCTTTCTACTAGATGTTGATGGTGGTGTAGACTTAAGTGGTGCATGAACATCACCATGACTGGAGCGCTTCCTTCGGTGGCGACGTCGACGCCGTATTTTCTGTGAAGCTTCTCTGTAGATGGAGTTATCCCTGACCATTTCTTTTAGGATACCCATTTCTTTCTTGAGTCTTGGGCATTCCTTAGACGTGGCTTCATGCGTACCTCGACAATTGCCACACCTATAAGTTGTTGCACAACAGGTGTCTCTACCGGGAACTACACAACAACTCTACCGGGAACTACCACAACAGGAACTCTACCGGGGGCATACGGTAGAGTTCACACAGACGCCCTTGACAAGGCTGATCTTGAAACACTTGTGGCACTGAAGCGGCTTTGGGACAAAATGCCGTACCCCATGCCGGAAGTGTCCCACCTTGACGTGCGTAGGGATTTAGTCGCCCTTAAAGACTATCTTAACGCAGCGGCTGTTTCCGAGGCGCTTATATGCCTAATGACCACTCCTTCGTACGGCGGTTTTATCAGAATGGGTAGATCTGTGTTTGGGATTGCCAAGTTAATGTCGTAAATGACACTTGCAGTGCAGGTCCCATTCATCGGTTCGACCGCTCGTACTTTGACATCTCCAAACTTTGTCATCATTCGAAGCTTCTCCTGCGTGTCTGCATGTGTTGTGTCGACAGCTAAAACGTTATTACGTGTGTTTAGCCGGACCTCTTTGATTTCATTCTGTGCTATTCCCTCAAGAACGAAGGAGATAGCTTGCCTGTTCAATTTGCGAAGGCTGACGGAAGGATCCACACCAGCAAGCACGTCAACCGTGAAGGCAAGGAGTGAACGCTGGCCGCATACCATTCTCTTCATTCCCGTGGATCCTTCGAAGATGCAGCAACAGCACACAACATAGGCGTTCGTCCATGTCACTTCTTGTGTTCATCTCGTATGCATCCTATTCTTTCCGTTAAATAAGCAATCAACGATACGCAAGCTACTCGTTCTGGTTTAATAAGGCAGGAATAGGAAACGAAGGCGAAAAAGGGAAAAGACAGCTACACCCCCTCGCGCATAGGATTGATCAAATATGTCGTTGTTTTCGTTCACCTTGCTTTGCATGTGGTAGTGATTGCTTGGTATACACGTGTTGTGGGGAGAACAATATAGTTGGGAATGGCTATGGTGTCAAAGGCAGTGCCTACACAGTCTAACTGACTTTTAACGTACCCAGATGTAATAATTTATCGGTTATAACGACTAAATTTTGGCGCACTTACAATTTCCATATACCCATTGAAAATGTGTCTCCATATCATCATGATCGTTCCCATCATCACCATCAGCCTGCGTCTACATATAGCGAACATTTTAAAAAACTTTTACCAAGAAAACTTCCGATACAAATATGGTGAAGTTTGGTGAATATGAAGCCAAAAAGATGTTGAAATGCTGCAGGTTACTTGCAACGAAGATATTATTGCCCGCGACGAGCACCACACGCAGACTGGGACACTGCAAACGAGATCTTTCACTTTCAAGTGCCAGAAGAGCTTCAGCGAGGGAGAAAGAAAGAAATGGGTTCCAGTATTAACACATGCGGTCGGCATGCCGGGTACACGGCAACATTTTCTTACGTCGTTCTCTGATGCAGAGAACGGAGTCACGAAACCTTGCTGACTTTGTCTACGACCACCTGTATACGATGAATTCACCTATGTTCTCTCTTCGATGGGACATAGCGAAGGAATTACCGAAATTCTGAGGCCTGAGTGCTACAGGCAAGCTCGACTGTGTCGAGAGCTGCTGGCTTCGGTGCTCTTCGAGAGGAACTGGCAAAACTTCACCTTTGGGTTTATCTCCACTGAGCTTAATTCAGGTAACGAAATGTACCTGAAGCCGCTTGCTTTTCGTGCTGCTGGCGTGGCTGCCACCGGAGCTACCAAAGGACAGCGGTGCCAAGCTTGGGGTGGAAGACAATGCGCTCCTGAAATGCTTTCACGTATACGTGGTGTCTCCCGTCAAGCAGGGGACTCAGAAGAAGCGTGATGCAACTCTGAAGTAGTGGACGTCCTGAAGTAGTGTGAGCAAGCATCCTATATATTCCTGCTTACGCGTTCAGTCCTATCTCGAAGAAAACTCGTTACGTGTATCGGCCGCGGATAAGGAATATGATTTTGCTTCAATGTATAGTGTTCTCCTTTCGAAAGCCAACGAAATAGTTTCGGCTGTTCTTGAGCGCCGTGCCGTTGTGCGCATGTCAAGTATCAAGAAGAGAGCGAAGGGTTTGTGTGAGGGGCTTCATATAGATATCGTGCTGGCGGAAATTGTAAAATGCAAAAAATAACATCTTGAGGTTTTCTTTAGTGTGAAAACGCAAAAGCCAGAAATTCCCATTATTTTGACACGCACCAAGCAGCACAAGGCCTTGGCTCTTTTTCTTTAACATAAGCTTAATATTTTTGAAGTGTACGACCCACTTTGAAGAAGTCTCTGGATGTTTTGGGATTCTTGTACCCATACTCTAACGAAGGTCTTTCTGCCATCTCTGCAGATGTTAAAGAACTATTTTGCTCTCTGCCCGTTGATGCTTTAAACAAGTGGATCAAGGATGATCTTGAACAGATTGGCTGAATATATTTTAGGGATGCATCAGGTATCAGCCAGTCACATTTTAAATATTTTAGCCTTGTACGCCGATTCGACTTACATCCAATGGGATAGTAAACCTTTTACTCAAAAGCAATTGATTTGTATTATATCGTGTATTGCGCCTGTTCTGAGCAACTTATTTTTAGCCAGTTTTAACAGAGTTCTCTCGCGGCGGCTTACCGGCACAAAAGCTCTTAAATGAAGACGAACTTTCTCCTGGGCTAGTTGGTGCGTAAGTTTGCTGAATAGCCCCGCCGCGGTGGTCTAGTGGCTAAGGTGCTCGGCTGCTGACCCGCAGGTTGCGGGTTCGATTCCCGGCTGCGGCGGCTGCATTTCCGATGGAGGCGGAAATGTTGTAGGCCCGTGTGCTCAGATTTGGGCGCACGTTAAAGAACCCCAGGTGGTCAAAATTTCCGGAGCCCTCCACTACGGCGTCTCTCATAATCATATAGTGGTTTTGGGACGTTAAACCTCACAAATCAATCAAGTTTGCTGAATATGTACAATCATCGGGTGGCGCATGTTAAGTCGTAATCATGTGTGCCAGATTTCCCGCAGGTTAAGATTACAAGGAAGAGCAGGGATTAAACGGCGAGGGAGCGATTAGAACCGTTTAACATTAGAAGGAAGGGGTCCGTCTGCGTCAGTGACACACCAGCTGTGCTCTATGAATCTGAGTTGACCTCTTTTTTAAAACACAACTTTCAGATTAGATGTATGTCCTCACTTCTTCACACATCTGCGCATGCTCGGAATTTACTTGGCTTGCAGCCTTTGCTGTGAATAAACAGTTGGTAGTTGACGCTCATCTGTATTTCTTCCTTTCCTAACTTCATGTTCCAAGCATTGCGCCACAAGTAACATAATTGATTCATATGTGCGGTTTAACGTCTAAAATTCACCATATGATTATGAGAGACGCTGTAGTGGAGGGCTCCGGAAATTTCAGCCCCCCGGGGGTTCTTTAACGTGCGCCGAAATCTGAGCACACGAACCTACAGAATTTCCGCCTCCATCGAAAATGCAGCCGCTGCAGCCGGGAATCGATCCCGTGACCTGCGGGTCAGTAGCCGAGTACATTAACCACTAGACCACCGCGGTGGGGCACAAGTAACATGATCTTATATGTTTTATAGGTGTGGATGACTATCGTCTTCTTTTGTTTTTTTTATTAGACGTGAGAAAGGTTTTTTCGAGTCTGCAGCCGCTAACATATTAACACTGTTACGGGATTGCTTACAGCCATGTACTTGTGCTCACCCACGAGCTTCCAGGCGAGGATTGTACAATCAGGTCCCTCGATGTACGATTTCCTTTCCACGAAAAGCACACGTGCTGGTCTTACAAACCGAGGGGAAGCAAGCCGCTATTACACTCTTCTTACACAATGGTGGTAAAAAGGTACATTGTACGGTACTGTCCCAATAAAATCTTTAGCAAATCTTGTTCTCGACTCTTCGCGAAGAGCCGTCAATGTAAAAAAAAACACAACCCCGCCTGAAGCAAGCAGGTTATCCCGATCACCTTCTTGCTTCAGTCGCAGAATGTCTGCATGCTCAAAAAGCCATCTTCCGGAAGCCAGGATGTACGAGCTGCCAGTTCTGATGGCCGAAATAAGTTTGCCGCTAAGCCTACCTCACCGGATATATGACAGCATATAAGTGGGTGCTCGGGAAAACATTGGCGTGGTGGCCTCAAATAAATCCCTAAAATACACTCTAAGTCATGCATGATTAGAGGCTGGCTATTTCTAAATGAAGAATGTTCGGTTTTTTGTCTATATCTGTTTTTTTATGTGGGACCTGATTAGCAGTGTATGTAAGAGCAGTAATCCAGTTGTTAAAGGAATACTTGACTGCAGTAGGAACCATAGGGCACTTTACATACCCTGCAAAAAAGGCGTCGTTTACCAGGAGTCCCTATCACGTGGTAAACATTTCATAAGAAAACGTTGCGATGTCTTAATCATCGGCTCAGGCAACATCGCAACAATGTAAGAAAAGGTGGCCATGGCTGGTTAGCAACACACTGTAGCGCGTGTAGGTGCGTTCCACATTTTGACGAGTGTTTCATTGTGCGTAGGAAACTTGACAATACCACTACATTATTCGTAGAACTGGCTACTCTTCATAGGCTGGGTGACAATAGTGTTGAACATTGACATGTGGGAATCGCCATTGATGCCCCGCCACGGTGGTCTAGTGGCTAAGGTACTCGGCTACTGACCCGCAGGTTGCGGGATCAAATCCCGGCTGTGGCGGCTGCATTTCCGATGGAGGCGGAAATGGTGTAGGCCCGTGTACTCAGATTTGGGTGCACGTTAAAGAACCCCAGGTGGTCGAAATTTCCGGAGCCCTCCACTACGGCGTCTCTCATAATCATATGGTGGTTTTGGGACGTTAAACCCCACAAATCAATCAATCATCATGGAAATTGCCATTGAGCAGTGGTAAATCAGACATTGGCCAAAGGAGCATCTGTGTCAACCAACTTGCCCGTGAGCATGACCCGGCGAGAGCTAATCAGGGCCCGCATCTTTCTGCGCACTGCGTAACACATGGCTGGTGCCTTTGCTTTATGAAGCACATTTACTGTGGCGCAGCAGGGAACCGGTCACTTTCGAGCTGTTGGAGGCGTTTCACATGAAAATGAAGGGCGCAGATTGCGTCCGCCAGCAGTGTGTTTGCGTCAGTGTGAATTTCAGCTGGTTTGCCGCAACATGTAGTAGATAGTTGAATGGATTACATTTTTGTGCGCGCCGGTGACGGACTGTTTATTTGCTCCCAAATCAGTAATAAATCATTTGATTAGTGCCCATACCGTCTTCATAGCAATCTGCTCTTTTTTTCATGCTGTCAAAATATCCGCCTGAACAAGGCGTTGAGGGTGACTGCGATTTGCATCTTGTAACCCGGAGTGATTACGTACGTAGGGCTCCAAACGTAGTGCATACCCATGTGAAACTGAGTACTGACACACCATCCACATGTCACACAATGCGCTGGGAGGACGTAAGGCAGGCGTAGAATCTGCGGGGCTCGAATACGAGGAGTCGTCGCAGTGCTACACTTTTAACGCGGATGAAAGCCTGTTCTTGTTGAACAAAAACAAGCTTCCACCAGTGTTACAGTCATATTAAAAGAAAAGCGGCTCACAAAAAGACGGAGACAAAAAAGAGAACCACACACAGCGCTGCACTCACAACTGAAAGTTTAATCCGAGCAACAAGAATTTAAAAAGTAATAGCCGCGCATGACAAGTGAGGTACAACGAGATTAAATGATACGCTCATCAATAAAAGTGAATTCTTTTTTGTGCATTGTAACCGAGGTCTGGCTTACGCAAGCATCACGTGACTTGTTAATATGATAGGCTTCAGACACCTCACGGGTGAATTGATCGTGGTGCTTAAAAATAATAACAGTGTTAGACAGATCAGGTGTGCACCCACACGTGGCAGCATAGAAATAAGTATGTGCCTTGTGCTGTGAGGGTGGTGTACCGCATTCCTTTATCTTGTGGCCTTCATTATGTGGGACAGACGGGCCGCTGTGTCAATAAAAGTTTGCGGGAGCACTATCTCTCTTTGCATAACGGCACGCCTTCCCATTTGGCTTCGCATTGTGCCACGTGTGGGTGCACACCTGATCTGTCTAACACTGTTATTATTTTTAAGCACCACGATCAATTCACCCGTGAGGTGTCTGAAGCCTATCATATTAACAAGTCACATGATGCTTGCGTAAGCCAGACCTCGGTTACATCGCACAAAAAAGAGTTCACTTTTATTGATGAGCGTATCATTTAATCTTGTTGTACCTCACTTATCATGCGCGGCTACTACTTTTTAAATTCTTGTTGCTCGGATTAAACTTTCAGTTGTGAGTGCAGCGCTTTGTGTGGTTCTCTTCTTTGTCTCCGTCTTTTTGTGCGCCGCTTTTCTTTTAATATAAATATACACCAACTCGCCCAACTTTCTATTCTGTTACAGTGTTAAAGCTATAGGTGTGTAGCACGGGGACCTTTCGTGCGCCAATGAAATACCAACACGACGAACAAGTTGAAATTAAGCTATTATGATGATGATAATCCTCTTCCTGATGACATTCTTAAGCGCCGTGCACGTCTCCACTTTTTTTTTATTACAGCTGAAGCTCTTAGCCGTCAAAGAAAACATCAAGCAGGTCAAGTGACCAAAGAGGATAATGAATAAGGAAATAAATAAAACGAAACAATGATGCTGATGTCCAAATTATGATGATCGAAGAATATACGCTATCTTTAAAACGAATCAAAGAGGAACTATATTAATATTTGAAGGCATCATTATCACCATCATAATATGTTCAGCGCAGTTGATTCGGGGCGGGCCCCAGCCTAGGCATCGGCTACGAGCCCCTCGGCTTGCCGGACGGCCCGTTTTTATATTGCTTATTTATTTGCATCTATATGGAATTTACGCCCACGCACAACGCCCATTTTTCGCTTACAACTAACGACGCCGACACGTATGCGGCCACCTAGTCGTTAATGCGCGCTTCCACGACGGGCATGCGCTGCGCCATCAGCATCGAACTTTTTCTGCGCCAATTTAGGCCAGCGCCTTGCCCAAATAGTATATATTGTCACGCAGCAAAGGACGACGCAATTGTCTATAAGGAAAACAAGTTTATAGGAGCGAACTTGTGCTCCCCTAACAACTGAAAGAATACACAGGTGGCGAAGCAGCGGTCGGCAAAACGACGTGTACGCTAGTGAGCGTCGGCGATCGAATGTCTCGGCATCGGCTGTGCGGGAATTTATCCCTCGGCGCGAGGGTTTCTCGAATAGTCGAATTGTATCGAGAACACTTTAGAAGAACTGAGATTATGCTAGACGGTTCACGTCTGTTCGAAACGCTGGCCCTATCACAAGAGATAATACATGCCGCGCACAAAGAACAGAATGCGTGCTTGACACACACCCAACAGTGATAGCACAGGCCGGCGCAGCCAGGCCGAAAAAGCAAAACACAAATAAAACAAACCCAATGCATGGTTCGCGGCATTACCCCCCCCCCACCCTCTAAGAGTGCATCGACCCGATGCTAACATAAGGGACAGTCCAAACAAATTAAAATAAAAGTTCGTCATCGTCCGTAGAAACGTTTTAAGCGAACCACATGGACGACTTCGGGCCGCGTGCGTCGTCGTGATGTACGGGAGTCACCATCGGGGATCACTTCGTACGTTAGTTCGCCAACACGTCCTAGAATCCGGTAGGGTCCGAAATAGCGTCGTAGAAGTTTCTCACTGAGTCCACGTCGTCGAATGGGAGTCCAAACCCGCACACGATCTCCAGGATGGTACTCGGCGTCTCGGCGTCGGAGATTGTAGCGTCCGGCATCCACCAGTTGCTGGTCCGTTATACGAACTCGAGCGAGCTGGCAGGCCTCCTCCGCACGTTGGAGGTATCCTTTGACGTCGGCGTTGAGGTCGTCGTCTTCTACGTGCGGAAGCATGGCGTCGAGCATCGTAGTCGGCCGTCTTCTGTAGACGAGCTGGAACGGTGTCATCTGCGTGGTTTCTTGGATAGCCGTGTTGTACGCAAACGTGACGTACGGGAGGACTTCGTCCAACGTCTTATGTTCAACGTCGACGTACATAGACAGCATATCCGCGATTGTCTTATTCAGCCGTTCCGTTAGTCCGTTCGTTTGGGGGTGGTACGCCGTCGTTCTTCGGTGATCCGTGTTGCTGTAGCGTAAGATTCCTTGCATGAGCTCCGCAGTGAAGGCCGTTCCGCGGTCCGTGATTAGGACTTCAGGGGCTCCATGTCGCAGAAGAACTTGGTTAATAAAGAACTTTGCAACTTCCTGTGCAGTTCCCCTCGGAAGAGCGGTGGTCTCTGCGTAGCGGGTCATGTATTCTGTCACTACGACAATCCATTTGTTCGCGGATCGGGATGTAGAGAACGGGCCCAGAAGGTCCATTCCGATCTGTTGGAAGGGCCTCGTTGGGACGGCGATCAGCTGCAGAAGTCCGGCGGGTCTCGTCGGGGGTGTTTTTCGTCGCTGGCAGTCACGACAGCTCCGGACGTAGTGGGTGACATCGGATGTAAGGCGGGGCCAGAAGTATTTCGCCTTGATTTTTGTAATCGTGCGAGCTGTTCCGAGATGTCCGGAAGACGGGTCGTCGTGGCACGCTTCCGAAATTTCGTCACGAAGGTCTGCGGGGATGACAAGTAGATAATTCGTTCTCGTTCCGGGGTTGAAATTCTTCTTCACTAGGATGGAGTTTTTGAGGCTGAACACTGATAAGTTGCGCTTGAACGCCCTAGGCACGGCGAGGTTGCGTCCTTCGAGGTAGTCGATCATGGCGCGGAGGTCAGGGTCAGCACGCTGCTGGGCGGCTAGGTCGCTCTCTGTCACGACTCCGAAGAACGCGCTGTCTTCATCGGAGTCAAGTGGTGGTGGGTCGACGGGGGCGCAGGACAGGCAGTCGGCGTCGGAGTGTTTCCTGCCGGATTTGTAGACTATTGTAACGTTGAACTCTTGCAGGCGCAAGCTCCACTGCCCAAGACGGCCAGAGGGGTCCTTCAAATTGGCGAGCCAACACAGCGCATGATGGTCTGTCACAACCTTAAACGGTCTACCATAGACGTATGGGCGAAATTTTGAAATGGCCCATATGATAGCCAGGCACTCTTTCTCGGAGGCAGAGTAGTTTTTCTCCTCCTTCGACAGACCACGGCTTGCATAGGCGATTACCTTTTCGCAACCGCTTTGCTTTTGGACGAGGACGGCACCCAAACCGATATAACTGGCGTCCGTGTGCATTTCCGTTTCGGCTTTTTCGTCGAAATGAGCGAGCACAGGCGGGTTTTTCAGGCGTTGTTGCAGCTCGCAGAATGCCTTTTCTTGGTCGTTTTCCCAGCTGAAAGGGGTGCTTTCTTTCGTCAGGCGCGTGAGTGGCTCTGCAATGCGTGCGAAGTTTGCGACGAAGCGCCGGTAGTATGCGCACAGTCCGAGAAACCTTCGCACACCCTTCTTATCTTTCGCCCTTGGGAAGTTCACAATGGCTGATGTTTTTGCCGGGTCAGGTAGGACTCCCGCGGCGTTCACGACGTGACCCAAGAACTTGAGTTTCTCGTACGCGAAACGGCACTTCTCAGGCTTGAGCGTTAACCCCGACGTACGAATGGCCTCGAGTACAGATTCCGACCTTCAGGTGTTCGTCGAAAGTCCGGGCGAATACGACAACGTCGTCGAGGTATACGAGGCAAGTGTGCCACTTCAGGCCTGCTAGCACAGTGTCCATGACTCTCTGAAACGTTGCGGGCGCCGTGCACAGCCCAAACGGCATCACCTTGAACTCGTATAGACCGTCCGGGGCTATAAATGCAGTCTTCTCTCGGTCTCTCTCGTCCACTTCAATTTGCCAGTAGCCGGTCTTCAGATCCATGGATGAGAAGTACTTGGCGTAGCAGAGGTGGTCGAGGGCGTCGTCGATTCGTGGCAGGGGGTACACATCATTTTTGGTGATTTTGTTTGGGCTCCGGTAGTCAACGCAGAATCTTAAAGTGCCATCTTTTTTCTTCTCGAGTACAACCGGCGCAGCCCACGGACTTTATTTCGATGGCTGTATTATGTCGTCGCTGAGCATGTCATCTACTTGAGTCCGGATGGCTTCGCGCTCGTGTGAAGAAACGCGGTACGG
Organism: Rhipicephalus microplus; assembly: GCF_013339725.1. Classification (NCBI taxonomy): domain Eukaryota; kingdom Metazoa; phylum Arthropoda; class Arachnida; order Ixodida; family Ixodidae; genus Rhipicephalus; species Rhipicephalus microplus. Next base: position 16,990 of record NW_023607495.1, read on the forward strand.
TGACTGTCTGGTAGGTCGGGCTCCATCTTCGGTTATTATCCGGTGCTTTGCCAACGGTGTCTGACGTAACTTCGAGTTCGAGCAAAAACACTCGCTGTAGCGACGGAGCAACTCCAGTAATTTGTCCCGATTTTCTTGCGACAGCGCCGGGTTCACGTCGAAAGGATGTGGCAGCCTGGAAGCATCTGCGCGTGCGCGTTCAAAGGTGGCGACCGCGATCACTTGACTCGTTTCTTCCGTTTCTTCGAGGAACGCAATTGCAGCGCCCTTGTTTAGATGCCGGTACTCCTCGGTGAAATTGGTGACCAAAACGTGGGATCTGCGTTGCTTAAACCGCGCAATGCCTCTTGCGACAGACACACCGCGGTCTAGAAGCAACTTTTGGTCAGTCTCCACGATAGCGTCGACGTCAGGAGCAGCACCTTCACAATAGACGGCGATCATCAAGCTTGCGCGGCGTGGCAGGGTGACGTGATCGTCGGCGATCCTTACAGCAGCACGGTGTCCTAGGTTCGGCTGCGGCGTCGTGGAGTGATCGGAAGAAAACGTTATCGACCTGGTCTGCAGATCAATTATTGCGCCATTGTCCGTCAAAAAGTCCTTTCCAAGAATTACGTCGCGGGAGCAGTTAGGCAAAATGAACTCCGCAGGGTACGTAGTGCCGTCTATGGTGACGCGCGATGTGCACATTCCACTTGGGGCCAAGAGGTGGCCTCCTGCTGCGCGTATGTGCAAACCGTCCCATCTGGTCGTAACTTTCTTTAGCTTGGACGCGAATGACCCGCTCATGACCGAGTAGTCGGCTCCCGTGTCGATGAGGGCGACTACGTCAAGGCCGTCGGTGGACAACTGGACGTCGGATGCCGCTTTCCTCGAATTTCGGGTGTGTCGGAGCGTCCTATCGCGGCTTGCGCGTGTTGATGGTCGGGCACTATGCGTCGTCATCGTCGTCGTCGTCGTCTCAGCGGCAGGCTTCGTCATTTCGGGTACGCGTCGCGCAGCGTAGCTGTCGCCATTTTCGGAGGTCTCGTCAAGGTGTCGTCGGGTCGTCGGTATGAGGGCATGTCGTGAATCACGGTCTTGCATCGTTGGAGGGTTTTCATTTTTTCGCCGTTGTGTAGCGAAACGTCGGGGTTGTTCAAAGTTAGGCGCATCGGACGACCAGGGAGACGAGTAAGTGTGGATGAAACTCCGCGGAGGCAATCGATGAGACGTCAACACGATGATTTCGGGGAGCACTCATTGGGGGTTTATTTAGCTAACACAACTTCAAGTTACAAAATGCACTGGGTTACAAAGACAAAACATAGAAAATGGTGGCATACCCCTCGGCCCGCATAGCTGGTCTCCGGTGGTGAGATCCGCCGCTGACCCCGACTCCGCTCTCTTTTCAAGTTCAAACATCCTCTTTTTAACCCTTGGTCGAACAAAGAGTCTTCACAAAAACCAATCACATGTTGGGACTCGCAGCATCACAACCAATCACAGAAACACTTTCATAAAAGGCACTACATTTGTAAAAACCTCCTTACCAAAATAAAACACACAAGGGGAAAGGTCCTCCGCACGTGACACTCTCTCCCATACCAGGCCGTGCTGCCTCCTTCGGCCGACTACCGTCGGCGGCCGTTCCCACGCTCGGGCCCCGTAAGTTCTTTAGTTAATTGTTGCTTCCTAGAAGCGTCCTTAAGAGCGATGGGTACATTATTGCTTACCAGGTGTACATGCGACAGCGAGGCGCCCCGACATCCTAACAAGAGCGCGGGGGAATATGGTCGTTTACCGGCCGCCACTATGTCTCGGTCAGGCTAAGTGGTCGCGTCCCCATGTCATTCTCAATGACACGCGTGCCTGTTAACAATGGCTTAGACTCAGACGGTGGCGCTGGACCTGCCTCTCGCTAGACGCTTTTCCGAGTAAGCTTTCCCCTTCTAATCCCGAATGGGGCGACCTTGACTGCTCCGTTGGTAAGCCGTAAATGCAGCGTGTAGGCGCCTGTCCCAGGCTGGAAAACACGATTTATCCCACATTTCATTAAAGTCAAAAGCCGAAGCTCTGTAATGGCCAGAGAAACAAACCCAAAGGTAGAAGAGTACAAAGAAAGACTTAAAAAAGAAGCAGAGGAGTTGGTTTTGCACAAATTTCCTGAGAAGATACTGGAGCTGGAAACCTTGCTCTCGCGACACCTCCCCCCTACAAAAAAGAGTGCCCCACTCATTTTATCTGCAAAACACGACAATAAATAGACTAATTATACAAAAAGGTTTTGCATTCAACAAGTGTGTGAGATGCTTATTTAAAGACACTTATGCATGTGTATAACAGGTGAGAGGCTTTAAAAAAATTACATAAAAACAACAGATGAAAAACAAAACAAAATCATTGGACACAGAAATATATGGGTTCACTCGTCGGTACTGCAATACAATTCAGTGTACGTTTCGTAAGCACTGACATTCTGTTGTGCGTTGCTATTACTTGAAAATGTCTTCCAGTCCGAGTAAAGTTCAGTGTCCGTGTGGTAGCTTTCGCACTGCTGTACTGGAACACTGGTCTGTGTCCCGCGCACACATTGTTGCAAACGGAGTTCCTGACCCACTCGCGAACCGCACTCGCGCACATCACCATTGGAGCCGCACTCGCGCACAACACTTTGATGCAATCCGTGGTCATCTCTCCTTGCACTGCACTCGCGCACAACACTTCGATGCAATCCGTGGTCATCTCTTCTGGCACTTCCCTCGCGCACATCACCACCGAGATCGCGCACCTCATGATTATCATCAGACTCATCGTCCGCGTCGTCGGCATCGGAGCCCAATCGAACGTGGCAGGGCTTTAAACGCGCCACGTTCACAACGTCACGTTTTTTCCCAGTTTGGTCTACCACCTCCCAGTTGTTCTCGGCTACCTGGCGCACAAGACGGAAAGGTCCGTGATATTTGTGAAGAAGCTTTGTCGTCTTCCCTTTCACCCGGGAGGGAGTCCACAAGTACACCAAGTCGCCTTGATGATAAACAACACTTCGTCGCCTAGCATCATAGCTGCGCTTGTTCTTCTCCTGCTGACGCTTCTCCCGTTCATTTACTATTTTTCGAGCCTGCCGCAGCCTGCGGGCCACTTTCATTGCATCCAGGGTGTAGTCGAATCCGCGTTGCGCGCCCGACCCTACATCCACCGGTAGTGTCGGTTCATGTCCGTGAAGAAGAAAGAAGGGAGTGAATCCAGTCGTCTCGTGGGTGGAAGAATTGTATGCAAATAGAACGTACGGTAGGAATTCATCCCAGTCGCGGTGGTGTGAGGAAACGTACATGCTGAGCATGTCAGCCAACGTGCGGTTAAAACGCTCGCACAAGCCGTTGGCCTGTGGGTGGTATGCTGTTGTGGTGGCATGCTCGCTACCCACGAGCCGGAATACTTCTTCGGTCAAGTTGGCGACAAAGTGCTGCCCAAGATCGCTTATTACTCTCTCCGGGGCACCATGACGTAGGACGATTTGTTCGACGAAAGCTCTGGCTGCTTCTGCGGCAGTGGCCGCTGGACACGCGACAGCCTCGACCCATTTCGTATGGTAGTCGGTAATCACGACGATGTAGTGGTTCCCTGCTTTGGATTTAGTGAAAGGCCCAATGAAGTCCATGCCCACCTGCTGAAAAGGTCGACCTGCAGGTGGGATCGGTTGGAGGAAACCGACCGGCCTCCCCGGTGGTTGCTTTCGTGTCTGGCAGTCGGGGCAGGAGAGAACGTACTTGCTTACGTACGAGAACATCTTCGGCCAGAAATATCGGCAACGAACTTTTTCCCATGTGCGCTTGACACCTAAGTGGCCTGCCGTGGTGGTGTCATGGCAGTACCTTAAAATCTCAGATCTCAAGCACTTGGGGACAACGAGCGCAGCACGATCCTCCTGAAACCCTTTCGCCCTTCGATACAGTACACCGTCGATCAACCGAAATCTCCGTGCCGTTCTTTTAGTTTTCCTGACAACGGGCGCATCCGGGTGCTCGAGGTGCTGCATAATTTCTTTCATCCATGGGTCTGCCCTCTGCTTTTTTCCAACATCCACCTGATCCAGAACCAGCAACGGTAAGGGGTTTTTTTCGCTTACAGGCACGGGATCATGAGGAAGGCGGGAAAGCGTGTCGGCATTTCTATTCTTGAGGCCAGGGCGGTGTCGCAACGTTTCTGTACCGTTGGCTCGTGTGGGGACTGTGAGAAGCTGACCTTCCGACAATGGGCCGATGGGGCGGCCGGGCTGGCCCCCTAGACCCGGCCGTTCTCGTTTCCCGAAGGATTAGGCTGCACATTCTGATTGCCTTGGAGCTCAGTCTCATCGTTCCCGTCATCTCGGAACCGCTGCCAGCACTGTTGGGCTATGTGACCTATGCGGCGGCAAATCTGGCATCGGGGACGCCCATCGTTGGCACGGGAAGTTCTCCGAGGCCACGGCATTGGGGGGTGACGCACCTCGTCTTCGATGCCTTTTAGCCGGTCAGAGAGCAAGGCAACCGAGTCCGCAATCGTTTTCAGGTCTCTCTCGCGGTCGGCAACCTCCCGCGGGCAACGCAATTCGGCCGCGGCGCAAGTGGCGACACACGTAGGAGGAGGGTGCCCTGTCGCTGCGGCGGGTGCGAACCCTACGGGATGCGCGATGTTTTGCATCCACGACTGCGATCCGGTGGAATACTGGATGCCAATCGGTTGTAGCCCCGACACACGGCTCATCAAAGCTGCCAGATTTATGCGTTGCAAAATTTGGAGGAATGCAGTGCAGCTCTCCGGGTTTGCGATTATCATTTTCTCCTGAACATCCGGATGTAACCCGCGTATAAGGTGCCGCAACCGATCATTTTCCGTCATAGACGGGTTCACTCTCGCACAAAGCTGTACGACATCATAGTAGTACTGCTCGGGGGTTTCGGACGCCAATTGGGTGCGGTTTTGTAGCCGCAAATAGGCGATCTCGACTGAGTGGCGACTCGTAAAGGACGTTTTTAGTAGCGTCGCCCATTCTTCCCATGTATTAGGGGCACCGGTTAGAATTTGAGTATTGTGCCACTTTTTCGCATCTCCGTCTAAGGCCAGATATAGAAATTTCACCTTCGTGGCTTGGTCCCAATTATTAAGTGATGCTACATGTTCGTAGCAAAGTAGCCACTCGGAAATAGATTCCTCCGGCGCACCTCTAAAGACTGGTGGTCCGATGAATGGTTTAGCTTGGGGGGTAGACATAGCAGAGAAGAAGGTATGGGGTTCCGTCATAGTGGAGCTGTCAGAGGTAGGTTCCTTATATTTGTTGTTGACTCGGGGCATAATTTCAGAGCGGGACTATCGTTACCGAGCAACCTCCACCACTTTGTAGCGAAACGTCGGGGTTGTTCAAAGTTAGGCGCATCGGACGACCAGAGAGACGAGTAAGTGTGGATGAAACTCCGCGGAGGCAATCGATGAGACGTCAACACGATGATTTCGGGGAGCACTCATTGGGGGTTTATTTAGCTAACACAACTTCAAGTTACAAAATGCACTGGGTTACAAAGACAAAACATAGAAAATGGTGGCATACCCCTCGGCCTGCATGGCCTGGTCTCCGGTGGTGAGATCCGCTCTTTACCCCGACTCCGCTCACTTTTCAAGTTCAAACATCCTCTTTTTAACCCTTGGTCGAACAAAGAGTCTTCACAAAAACCAATCACATGTTCGGACTCGCAGCATCTCAACCAATCGCAGAAACACTTTCATAAAAGGCACTACACTTGTAAAAACCTCCTTACCAAAATGAAACACGCAAAGGGAAAGGTCCTCCGCACGTGACACTCTCTCCCATACCAGGCCGTGCTGCCTCCTTCGGCCGACTACCATCGGCGGCCGTTCCCACGCTCGGGCCCCGTAAGTTCTTTCATTAACTGTTGCTTTCTAGAAGCGTCCTTAAGAGCGATGGGTACACCATTGCTTACCAGGTGTACATGCGACAGCGAGACGCCCCGACATCCTAACAACAGCGCGAGAGAATATGGTCGTTTACCTGCCGCCACTATGTCTCGGTCAGGCTAAGTGGTCGCGTCCCCATGTCATTCTCAATGACACGCGTGCCTGTTAACAATGGCTTAGACTCAGACGGTGGCGCCGGACCTGCCTCTTGCTAGACGCTTTTCCTAGTAAGCTTTCCCCTTCTAATCCCGAACGGGGCGACCTTGACTGCTCGGTTTGTGAGCCGTAAAATGCAGCGTGTAGGCGCCTGTCCCAGGCTAGAAAACACGATTTATCCCACATTCCATTAAAGTCAAAAGCCGAAGCTCTGTAATGGCCAGAGAAACAAACCCAAAGGTAGAAGAGTACAAAGAAAGACTTAAAAAAGAAGCAGAGGAGTTGGTTTTGCACAAATTTCCTGAGAAGATACTGGAGCTGGAAACCTTGCTATCGCGACAGTTGTGCAACTTCACCTCCAGAAGTTGCTGCTTTTAGTTTCCCCCTCGTGGGCTGGGGGACCTTCCACGGGCGAAGTCAGCATTGCTGCGACGGTTGGGGGATTGGTACGCGAAGGGCGACGGCGAACAGTTGAAACGGGATGGTCCACGGCTGGTGTTCGACAGGTATTCTTCGATCTCAAATGGGCGCTGGCCGGCTCGCGGGCGGGGTGCGTCGACGGAGAACCCACGCAAACCCAGCCTCTTGTACGGGCAGCGGCGGTAGACGTGGTCGGCCTCTCCGCAGTGGTAGCACAGCGGACGATTATCTGGCGTTCGCCACACCTCGGTCTTCCTGGGCGCCTGGTTTCGGGTTACAGGGGGTCGGGCGGGCGACATTCGGCGGCGGTACAGCGGGGCCTCTTGATAACGGTATGGGACGGGTCGGGGTCGACGAGCAGCAGCCGAGTAGGTCATCGCTTGTGGTTCGTAAGATGCTTCCGATGGCGTAGAATTCCCTAGTGCTTGCTGAACCTCCTCGCGGACGACGTCAGTGAGGGAGGCGATTTGGGGCTGCGGCGTGGCTAGGAACAATTTCCTCAGTTCCTCGCGAACGACGGCGCGGATGGTCTCCCGCAAGTCTTCCGTCGCCAATCCAGGGGCGTTTACCGGGTTCACCGAAAGGGTGTTGAGTGGTCTATCGTATGGCCGCGAACGCATATCCAAGGTTCTCTCAATCATCGAAGCCTCGGTGACGAACTCAGCGACGGTCCCTAGGGGGGTTGCGGACGAGTCCAGCGAAGAGCTCTTGTTTGCTGTGATAGCTCAGTGGTTAGAGCATCGAACGCGTTATTCGAAGGTCGTAGGTTCGATTCCTGCTCACAGCTGGTAATTTCTTCATCCACTTTTTAACTCCCCGCATCAGAAAGCGCACCTTATTCTCTTCTGCCATTTTCGGGGTCAGCTTTCCGGAACAGCATCTTCATCTCCTCAGCGAACAGTACAACACCTTCGTTAGGGTGTTGCATTCGCGTCTCCAACAAGAGGGCGGCTCATTCTTTCCGCACAACCGTAGCGAATGTTTTGAGGAATTCGCTCTTAAAGACAGTCCAGTCGGTTAGGGAGCCTTCATGGTTCTCAAACCACGTTCGAATTGCATCCTCCAAATAGAAGAAGACATGACGAAACGTTTCTTCGTCATCCCACCTGTTAAAGATGCGGATGCACTCCAGCTTCTCCAGCCACTCTTCCGGGTCTTCACCAGGAGATCCTCGGAATGATGGGGGCTCACGAGGTTGTTGCAGAACGACGGGAGGGTTGGTAGCGCTGGTCATGGTGCCTGCGTTGATCAGCGTGGTTTTTACGTCTTTTTTCTTCTTTTTATCCGGGAGCAGTCCAAACTCTGGCTGAAGGCCTTGCTGTCGGCGGCTGACACGAGTTGGGCTTGCTTGTCGGCTTGGCAATGGCTTAGGGTTCATGTACCCAGCACCTCCATCAGATGTCACGCAGCAAAGGACGACGCAGTTGTCTATAAGGAAAACAAGTTTATTGGAGCGAACTTGTGCTCCCCTAACAACTGAGAGAATACACAGGCGGCGAAGCAGCGGTCGGCAGCTCCCCTAACAACTGAAAGAATACACAGGCGGCGAAGCAGCGGTCGGCAAAACGACGTGCACGCTAGTGAGCGTCGGCGATCGAATGTCGCGGCATCGGCTGTGCGGGAATTTATCCCTCGGCGCGAGGGTTTCTCGAATAGTCGAATTGTACCGAGAACACTTTAGAAGAACTGAGATTATGCTAGACGGTTCTCGTTTGTTCGAAACGCTGTCCCTATCACAAGAGATAATACATGCCGCGCACAAAGAACAGAATACGTGCTTGACACACAGCCAACAGTGATACCACAGGCCGGCGCAGCCAGGCCGAAAAAGCAAAACACAAATAAAACAAACCCAATGCATGGCTCGCGGCAATATACATATGGATATATATAAAATTTATGATCTTTTACAAAAAATGTTTCCCGTGGTAAAAATTTTCCTCTGTACAGCTTTCATTACTATAGCATGAAAAAGCAAAAACGGGTATTGCGAATGTCACTTCTTAATTTTTGCCCCAGAAGTAAGTGCTGCTCCAAAGCATCCCAGAATTGTTCTGAAACCTTGCTAGATTGAGTGTATGGCTGTTCTACAAGGCGATAACGTTGCTTTTATACTTATGACAAAGCACAGTTCTTACTCGCCGAGTCAACATTTTGATTACAATATGTCAAGAAAGGGAGCAATTTAACGTGAAAATGGCACGAACTTCAGGAGTTTCGATCAGCGGCGTTCGCTAAGCATTTCGCGTTCACGCTTTTTTCTGGCTTGACAGACCCCTTGCGCGATAGGTTTACCTTTTTGCTGTTAACAAGAAGTGCATACAGTCAGCATTTCCTTCAACAAAACCAAAATCAAAGGACTCTAATGGAACTATCGCTCGCAATCGCCTTATATTTATTTACAGGTGACTAAACTGGTGAAAACCGCATAAAATTGTTACGCAGAGCGCTTCGAAAATAGTTAGATGACCACACTGACAAGACGTACCCAAGCAATTTTTTTTTTTTCGGAAAGGAGGGAAAGCTCATCGTCGCTTGTGCAGTATGGATTGGGATTGGGAAGGCAGGTCCGAGCATCTTGGAGATAGACCACTACAAGGTAGTGACGTAGCCGGGAATTTTATTTAGGATTGGTGGACAGTGGGACAGTATTATATAGCAAGAATTTTTTGGGGGGATTTGATTTGAGTTGTGGCAGGGAAGCGTCGATCTCGTTGTACGTGCCAGCGGTGCACTTCTGGCGCCTCAAGTGCAGTCGCTCTTGCCAGCTGTCAAGTCCAGTCACTCCTGCCAGCGGTCAATTACTGTAAAGGTCTCTTCATTCGACCACGAAGTGTGCGTACGTTGCGACGTAGTCGGAAAGCTTGCGACACTAATAATCCGTTTGCTTCGAGTTGCTCCAACAGCTCCATAGGGGCGAACGTTGAAATAAGCGCTGAAGGCAACGGTCGAATGCTTGTCGTCTGCTTTTGCCGTAACTCGATGCCGTCAATGGGAATCCTAAAATATGCAATACATCAAATATTGTTCCAATTTGAGCAATTTAGAATTTGCTTTTTTATAAACATCTAGCTGTTTTAGTAAAGTGTTTTTATTGCATTATGTATGCTCGATTTCCTCGTTTATTGTGCTTTCAACAAGCTCGGCTAGGGGGTGTAGACGAGAGCAAAATTGCGATCTCTCAGGCAGATCGCGATAGTCTTGATCCGGATCACGCCTGATCGTGATTAAAGGTAACCGTGTAGCAGCGTGCACCTAATCGCGATCATGGTTAATCCAGATCGACAGTGATCTTCCAAGTACATAATTGCTTCTCTTGCAGCCAAACTAATTTTCCCCTCCAGGCGTGGAAGAGGACTTCAGTTTTTTGGAGCAGCTCAGGGAGCAGGAATAATACTGTTTTGGAGCAGCTTTGGCGCAGTAAAAGGGGAGTTTTGGAGCAGGTTCGAAGCAACAAGAGGTGTGATTTGGAGCAACGCAAGTTAGTTTTGGAGCAGCAAAAATTAATTCAAATGGTTTTCACTCAACAGCAGTACTAATGATCTTATAAGACTTACCACCCACAAAGGTGTGTGTGGGCGCACGTGCGCTACAAAGCATTCTCATTCAATACTCAGCCTCCAACAAAACGAAAAATATACTCCGTGTGGTAAAAAATATGGAACAATTTTTTTACGCGAACGCATCTACTGCAAGGAATTTTGCTAACCTCCGAAGCTTTGTAACTGATGTGTGAAACAGAGTATAGATAACCCCGGCGCATTTCGCTTGGCGGAAGCTTCTTATCTCCACGCTAATTAAACACACTACACTGCTCACCTGTGTTCAGTATGGAGCGAAGTGGGGACGAGCATACTCGCTTAACAGTGAATCAACTCTTTCGGGGACGAGCAATGCAGATAGCAAATCCACGCGCCCGGTACGGCGAACCATCCGTCAGCGACGGTGAAGCAAGATAGGCACCACGCTGCACGCAACTAACCAGAGATGATCCGAGTCCACGCGTTCACTCCATGTTTCAATGAAACAGTCAGTTGTTGCTTAGCATCATGTCGCAGTAGATAAGTGCGCATACGTATTGCGGGAAGTCGATAGTGTCCGTTCTGTCGCAGTTTCAGTCGCTACGTATCTCGGGCCCTCTAATAGTTTCGAAATGCTCCTTTGCGTCGCCACTGCGCGCTGTAAAACGATCGTGCGCGAATGACAGCCCAGTATCCTTTCCGCACTTTGGCAAAAAGGAAGACTTTCTGTTGGGTACTTTGGGTAATATCTGCTGCCGTACATACAGTATTTGTTTATTGGTGGCGATGACACATGTCAAGAGATGCACATTTGTACTTCTAAAATCACACTGTCGTCAAGTGCATGATCATGCCGCGTTGCCGGCTGGTACAACTTATCGAGGTTTCCCTGTATTACTAATGTGATGACGTTTATTCGAGCAGCGAAGTCGCAACGGAAAGTGGGCGTACGGCAAGTCTGGCAAAGGCGGCACAAACTCTCGCGCAAGCAGAGCACGAGCTTTTCGTTGTCTTCCGAAGGCGCATACGCGTTGGTCCGTATGCTCCACTACACTAGATAATTCCCAGTTGCTCATATCGGTGCAACCACTTTTGCGGGAAAGCCACGGTGATAACAGCGATGAGACGAGCACCAGCAAGCCCCATAAATGAGCAGAATTACAGTATGATCGCACTGCTAAGAACTACACTGGATACTGATGAACCCACGTCCTTTGCTAGGGTGGCTAGAATGGGAAGGTGTAAAAAGCGCGCCGTGTTTTTCTTGCCGAGCGGTGCCACGGTGCGCAAGATCTCCGCCAGGTTGTCATTTAGCGCTGCGATCGGAGGCACTGCTGCCTGCGCGGCGGAGACGGCTGCAGGTGCAGTGTACGCCGGGGGAGGCTGCTGGTCACGTGGTACACAGATCGCGCGCTCAAAACTTCCTTTTTCGTGCGCTCTGGCATGCAAAGACAGTTAGCAAAATAGGAGCGCATCATCGCAAGGGCGGACAAAGCACACCAATAAAATTCCGCCGTCTGCGAAAAAAAATTTGACACATGGTAAACGTTTTGAATTTATTTACTTATTTAAGGGCAGAAAAAAACCTGTGTGCATGTGTGGAAGGCATCAGCAAGTGGAGATATTGAATGCGCTGTGGCGCTCTTAAAACCTCGGTCATTGCTTTTCGATAAATACATTTATTTATCTAAAATTATGTATTCTCACTTGGTTTTTAGATTCAGCTTGCGAACATTCATGCATATTGTAGAAGGACAAGAAGAATGCAGCGTGACAAGACTAGCTTAAGAGATGACGCGGTACGCACCTTAAATATATATCGAAGAGTTTGCCTAGAGAACGAAAAATACGAAATGCTGCTTCATCAGACTACGTGCCAGCAACGAAGTGTCCCGATACCCCTAGCACGTTGGTGGATTGCCCAAATGAATCAAGGAGCTGCCAAGGCATGCGACAAGAAATTGGGATTTAAAGGGACTTCTGTATCCGTGATAGTCTCTGAAACCTTTTAAAGACTATAGAAACCAAATTAACACATGTGTTTAGCACAGTGCACCTGCATTCGAATTTAGCAGTTCTGCATACGAACTCTAAGCAATTTCCAGAAATTGGCTGCATCGAAGATTGCAAAGAGTTGAACATAGCAGTGGTCAGATTATTTTGCGTAACGAAAGCTCTTTTTTTTTAATGGTCTGACCCAAGCAAAAAGCGAGAAAAAGGTCAAGCGATTGAAGCCCTGCGTCACGTTAAAAAAAATGTCCGTTAGTGACTTACTGTAATAAACAGTGTTGCAGCCATGAAACTAAGTGTTGTCTCAGTTTTAGACGTGATTCAGAATACTGCCGCAAGTGTAATACAAATCCAGCATTAAGAAAATGGCAATACGTAACTGCACTCGGTAAGTCGCACTGTCCAGGCATATTTAGCAGCAAACGTTGTCACAATCAATCGCGGGTTAGCACAAGGTAATGTTGGCAAACTAACATCGTCAAAGATACCACGCTCCGCTAGAGCAAGCTTTCTTTTTTTTTTGACTCCGTTAAGACATAGTTTAGTGTTATAGACAATAAAATCGTTTTTGTTTCACGAAGCATATAAACAGTGGTGCTGTCGGAATGACGATCCGTCCAAAACTTCGCTCTAATGGAATGTTCATTCAGTGAACATTCATAAGTGGTGTATTTACAATTGGGGAAATCGTTGTTTAATATTTACTTTGACAAAACTCTTGTACTGGCGAAAAACTCGAAACGACCATCGCGGGTGCATTGCAATGAAGAAAGCTGGCAGCGCCTCCGACTACAGCGCTACCGCTGCAGGCTCCCGAGTGGGAGCCACCTTGGAGCGGCCGGTTTTCACACCTCCCGATTCTAGCCACCCTACCTTTCCGTAGACAACGCTCACTGTTGATCGGTCGACGATAATAATCGGCTAGATTTGGCGGTTTACACTTGAAATTGAAAATTATCGCGGAAATCGCCATTCAAGCGCAGCAGGTCAGATTGTCGAAGAATGGCTCAATTGGTGCAGCACTTCCACCCCGGGCCTCTCACTTTCAATCTCCTATGGTGCCATGGCGCGTTACGCATCAGTGGACCGAGGATGTTAAACTTCAAGCGTCGCGAGCATGCGTAGGTCCACAACATGAGAGCGATTGTTCACATACCAGCATTAATCTAATTAGCAACAAAACCGCAAGTGAATTGTGTACAGAGAACCATTAAGCATATTGCACAGTACTATATATATAGAGAGAAAGAAAGAAAGAAAGAAGAAAGGCAACGAGATGATGCTTATGCATCATGCTTATTGCGAGAAGCATCATCTCGCAATATATAAGCATCATCTGATGCTTATATATTGCGATATATAACAATACGGATCATACGCATATGACAATACGCATATAGAGAATAAGCATCATCTGATGCTTATTGCGAATGATGCTTATACAGCTAGTGAACTGGAACGACTTGCTTCCAGTAGAGCAGGTTAAAGTTCTAGCTGCACCCAAAATGGGGCCAGTTACTTCCAGTACAAGTGGTCATGCCTTCCTGTTGCCTTGTAGCTGAAACCAGTTCCTTCATTGCTGTGACCAGTTGGTTTCCTGTTCGAACTAGTTGGTCCCAGTTAATACCAGTCGAAACCAGTAACATTCCCAGTTGCGCTATCTTACATGGGAAAAGTCTGGCTCCACGAGTGACACGTGCCGTGGAAGTCATGTTTCATGCCTATATTATGCCTCCAGGCATAAATTTCTGATACTCTTGCCCATATTGTCGCCCTGCCACAGTGGTCTAGTGGCTAAGGTACTCAACTGCTGACTCGCAGGTCGCGGGATTGAATCCCGACTGCGGCAGCTGCATTTTCGATGGCGGCGAAAAGACTGTAGACCCATGTTCTCAGATTTGGGTACACGTTAAAAAACCCCAGGTGGTCGAAATTTCCGGAGCCCTCCCCTACGCCGTCTCATAATCATAGGGTGGTTTTGGGACGTTACACCCCACGTACCTATCTATCAATTGCCCATAATGTCCATTTGTGTGTCATTCACAATATCAAATGGTTGTACACTGTTATAAAATTTTCGTATTTATGAATACGAAAGGCAAAGCCGAAGATTATAAGATGCCGTTCGATTTATCATGGAAGATTTTCTAATATTCACACACGCGTAAATATTTGAACTGTTTTTTTTATGCCATGCAGTGATTTTGAACACTGCATAAATGGTTACCACTGAGTAACCTACATTCCATGCTTTTGTTTGCTTGCAGTGCCCAAATTAGAGGCGGTAGAATAATGCACAGTTCCCCTGCTTCATAAGTATATTGGTTTTGACAGCCTCAATACAGTGGCGTGCAGTCATGTCACCTATAACTTAAATATGTTGTTCGCAAATGTACTCAGAGTTTGGTACACCACTAGTGCATGTACAAGTCACATACAAAAGCTATCTTTCTTTATCCCATATTGTTACTTGACATGACTCATGCAAATGGTTAGAAAAAAATAGCTTGATAAACCACACATTCACAATCTAATTTAAGATCAACAGTATGGTTGCATTCACACAGGAGTGCATTGCCTGTGTGGCAGCTTCTATCTCAAAATCCTAAAATTAAAGAGCCACAGGGAAGCACGAACACACTTTATCTCTCTGTATTTACAGTATTTTTTTGGCAAGACAGGAGGATGAATAGCACAGAGCATCATATTCAGGCCTCAGTGTGCCCTGTGTTATTGCTCCAAATAATCCTGCAGGACTTAGTTGTTCCATGCGTCATTCAAACATACAATAACAACCCACCCCAACCTATGGACTTGTTGGTTGTTGCAGCTTTCCAAGGTCAATGTTTATATTGAGAATTTAGCGATGTAGCACACAATTCACTCCGGCTCAAGATGCCCATTTGTATATTTTTAGGTAAGATGCACTTATTTATAGTAACAAGTGAGCAAGTTGCGAGATTTGTCACAATAAAGGGAAAGGACATCAATGCAAAAAGCTGCAGCCTCCAATAATTGCTTTTACTGCAGAAGGAAAAACAAATATAGGGAAGTTAAAGACAGGCTAGGATGTTTTGGTCTCCTTAATTAAATGGTCATATCTTCCAGAAGTTGCTTAGTGCAAACACTGCAATTGCATTCTTCCTCAAAAACAGCAGTGCAGATAGATGCAATGGGAGGCTGCCAACAAGAGTTCTGAAACTATAGCTGCTTGAATAATCGAAGTCAGAATTTCTTGTTTCTTCCAGATTTCACTCCTGCATTGATTTCTAACCACATACATACCTGTATGACACGTACAGGTATTGCAAAATGATATACAACAATGTCAATTTTATCAGTGGAAAGTTATATGTAGCAATAATTTACTTCACATAAAATGTTGTACAAATAGGAGATGATACGCTTGACCTGCCTTCAGTGAACATTCTTTCCCTTGAATCACAGCAGCCTTCTGTGAAGTTGATTAATTTTACACAAATGATGACTATTGCTTTCAAATTGTGAAAAAAAAAATGAAAGTATGAACACAACTAAAACAATCACTGCCATCATCATTGTCTTCGAGCAAGTGGTATGTCCAACAACACTGCTAAAGGTTTATGATAGTGACAAATGCTGCATATGAAAATAATGCAAAAATAAACAAGCACTCAACACATATATATAACACAACTCTTGCTTAGATATGTCAAACTCTGATGACTACTACTAGATGTTCACAACAGATGAATGCTAAAGTAAAACTTGGCTCTGAACATTAAATGGCAAAAATAAAAAAGAAATGTTGCGATGCAAATGAATGCTTGAAATCATGAACCTAAAAATCACAAGTAGTTGCCAATCTCTGCACAGGGCTAAATAAAAAAAAATTATGTAGTAGAACCTCGCATGCCAAAATTACAAACATATGGAAAAGAAAGGCGCCTATAAAAACTGTGTTGACTGACTGGTGCCTTTTCCAATGGGCATCTTCGTTGAGCCAAGCAATGCACAAACTTGCAATCTCAAGCTGCCCCATACCTCATTTCAGTGATGAAGGTATACATTCATCCGGCGACTGAACAGAATGCACCTTGCCGATGGTGGGAAAAGAAAAAAAAAGAATGAGGAAAATGAGGCTGTGGCTTCCTGGAACCAGCCCCAACAGGAAACCCACAGCATGCTGCACAATGAAGTCCTGACTGAAGCAGACTGCACAGCTGCAATGGCAATGTCTTTGTGATAGTTTGTTCTTGTTGCTTGAGAAAAATAACTGTCACAGCACCACAACAGCCAGCTACCCTTTCAACAGATGCCTCCAAAGCACTGTCAGAAGCACAGTCAGAGACAGCACAGCTTGCTCTTGGTTCTGGCCAAAAGATGTTGGTGCATTGTTGAACACTGGGCAGTATGGGCACTGGTAGGAGCCACACACATGGCAGATGCTGAGTGCATACAAGTTGTACACTTCAAACATTGTCTCATTGAACCGCTCTGAAAAGAAAGGATAAGAAACAGTGAGTAATGTACCCATATACATGCAGAAACATCGGCTCATACAGGAGTCATGCGTGGTAATTCAACTTAAGTGTGCATAGAGTCTGCTCTTGAAATATTCAAGAATAACTTTAATTACATATAACAACAACAGGTGACTTTATAATATTGAACAAGAAGTGGTATAATTGAAAAGTTTGTGTAGGGCCTCCTCACAAGGCCCAGTCAGAAAGTTTGGTGTTTTACAAAAAGTTATGAAGTCCTGTTTGTAGACCGGACATGGGACACCTGAGCCTGGGCCATTATTCTGCCAGAAAAAAAATACGGTTTTTCCATCCATCCGTGTTTATAGACATTATACAGCAATAACATTGAAGTACTAGAAGTAAATTGGCTGAAGAAATACTTCTTTGCAGACTAATTGGTTCATACTTGAAAACTCGACTTGCAGCAAGTCGAGTTTGGCTTGCTTATATATTGTATATCGAGACAAGCCTATATATACAATATACTGCGCTACCAGGCAAGCCTGGTAGCGCCGTTTGGCTTTTCTATATATTGGTTTCATGAAACGACAATAAACAGTTGGTAGTATGCGGTATTTCTTGTGTCCCTTCTCGTTATCCTCCAGCTTGAGCAGCAAGTTGAGTTTTCAAGTAAATATGCTTTGGTAGCAGCTGAGACAAGGACAAATGAAATGTTGTAATGCTATGATGTGAGAAGGTGAGCTGTCCTTCTATGGTATTAATGCACTAAAACAACAGCAATGGGTAACTAATTGAGCATTAGCTTTCAATGCATGAGTTTCTGGGTTTTTAAAAAATAATTGGAGTACAAACACACAACACATTCACGCACACACACAACCAGGCATCAAACACATAGAACACGGACAGCACTCTGGATGTGTGTGTGTGAATGTCTTGTGTGTTTGCGCCCAAATTATTTTTTAAAATTATCTACCAACTAGCCCAACAACAAGTTTTTTACTGGGTTTAAATCCAAGTACCGACGGGCGCCCACCAGTTTTTCTAATGAGAAGAAATTAGGCTTGTGCGAATGAATAGTAGGGTATTCGAATTCGCTTCGATTCGAATTGAAATTATTGAAAATTTCGAAGTATTCACAGAGAACGAATAGATGCATATTAATCCGAAGGTGGTTTCGCTACAGTGTAGGCGTGCTAAACCGTGAAAAAACCTATCCAAAACAAATCTGCTCTGCAGCAAAGCCCACCTACGAATTCAAAGTGGCTCTGCAACACTTTTTGGGCATAGTTAGAAAATGCTGCCGATTAGTAGTCTAGGCCACCGAGGACATGCAAGCCATATATTAAAGCGCAGCATGCGCTGCGCAATTTATAATAAATTCTCAAAGCCAGCTGAAAATTGGTCTGTTCTCTTGGCAAATGACTCCACAAGCTCAGAAAGCACGCGTGACGTATTTTCTTTTCCCGTGCCAACCCTCCCCGCTTAACTTACAGCGCTTTTGTCGGGACGAGATGAAAGAATGCACTTGCAGCGTGCGAGAAATCTTTGCAACTCTACGCGTACTGGACAATGAATTGATGAAGCAATAAGCTTCCTTGGTGAATCCATTCCTAGGCTAGTTAAAAGTCAGACGGTCCCTTTAAATGAAAATATTGTCTTCAAATCAATTATTTTATCAAGCTTATAAGCATGTTATGATGGCTTATATGCTCCATGTATATTAAAGTATAGAAAGTTACGTATTTTAAGGGTTATGACTCGCATCCTGCTGAAAATAAAATCCTGCTACTACTCAAAGTTGTTTTGACTTCCTTTGAACAAAAAAAAGAAATAAAATTTATAGGCTTGTGCAAATATTCGAATGCTTCGAATATTCGAATGAATAGTTGAATATTCGAATTCACTTTGATCCTAACTTAAATTATCGAATATTTTCGAAGTATTCGCAATAAATGAATAGGTGTATATTGGTCCGCATGTCATCAATAGTAGAAGTAATTTCACTGCAATGTAGCAATGCTAAGCTGGAAAATACCTATCCGAGAAAAATTCGCTTTGCCGCAAAGCTTCCCTTCAAATTTAAAGGGGCCCTGCAACACTTGCCAAACATGGTCTGAAAAAGCTGCCGATTGGTAGTCGAGGCTACCGAGAACACACGAGGCAAATATTATAGTGAAGCACACGGCTTGTATTTCACAATAAATTATCAAACAAAAAATTGCTTCCTTCCCTCCGCAAATGACACAAGCTCAAAAATCACTTGTCACAACCAAGAGTATTCTCTTTGCCTTCTCTTTGCCTGTGTATTTTCTTTTGCCTTCGCTGCTTAAATTCCAGCTATTTTATCGGACGAGAAGAGAGAATGCAATTGCAGCGAGTGAGAAACTTTTGGAACTCCACTTATACTAGACTGATTCTAGAAACTTTGCGGCGGTAAATTTGTGAGGCAACGAGCATGTTTACTGGCTCCATGGCTATTTGAAAACGCGTTGCAGGGCCCCTTTAAGAAATATGTTACACTAAAATCAATTCTCATTTTATTAAGCTTCTTATGATGGTGTATATGCTCCAAGTATAATAAATTTCAAAACGTGAAGTATTTTACAGGTTATCACTCGCATCTCACCAAAACTACTACCCAAGGTTGTTTCGACTTACTTTGAACGACAAAAAAAAATGGCATCTGCATACGGGCCCTATTTCAATTCAAAAAAAAAATAGTGCAGGTTAGTCATGATAAATATTCCCTTTCTTTTAGATGCCATACATACTATTCGAAGTCGATTCGAAATTGTTCATCGAAATCACTATTCACTTCGAATTCTCTTTGAAACTAAAATTCACTATTCGCAAAAGCCTGAAAATATGCATAGAGGCCCTATTTAAATTAAAAAAAATATATTGTGCAGGTTGTCACCCCCTGTAAAGTTTTTGCACCACGTGGCACACCTGTCTCGCACAAAAGCTGTATTTCAGGGGTGACAACTGCCGGAAGATAGATGGCATTGAGTTCGCGTTGACTACCGCTGTTGGTAGAGTGGTAGCACTGGCGGTGACCACTGGCGGAAGGCAGACCTTGTTGGCGGGCGAGAGTTGAGCGAATCTCTTCTGCGCGTGGCGGTTGTCGCGAACGGTTGTCTCTACG
>NW_023607496.1:0-35755 GCF_013339725.1 Rhipicephalus microplus
CACACAGAATATGCACAGAGAGGCCAGTGAAGGATCGTGTCGACGTCAATAGTAATTTTGCGCCATGGGTAACAGCGCAGGCGCGACAAAATCCATTTAAACAAACATGCTACTGAATAGGACAAGTCTGGTTATTCAAAATTAGAGAAGAAGGGCATCGCTACGTCTAGCTTCAAGGCTGCGATCCTGAAGTCGTGTAGGCACCAGGCGAACAAAGCTTCTACGAACAGGTGTGACGCCTTCAGGCAGCCGGCTTCTGACGCCCGTTATCACTTCTGTTTGCGAAGGTCTGATACATCAGATCAAGAAGGGTGAAAAGAGTGTTAAAAAGCAAGAAAGGTCAAAGAAATGTGCCACCATGCCCTACAAGCATAGATTAGCCAATAGAAAAGTGTGGCATCTCGATACATTGTACAGGTTGTATTCTCATCAAAAACTAAATTAGGAAAATTGTGCCCTAGGGTGAACAAAAAAGCATCATGAAAAGAGCTCTAGCAAAATAAATGCGGTGTAACACAGCGACGCCTCACTACTCTGTGTACTAGGATGGTGTACAGAATTCTCTTAACAAGCGGAAGGGTTTATATTTGGGCCAACAGGGCGTCGTTGTCTCTGTGTACAATTAAAAAAAAACATTCCGGAACATTCAAAACCAGCACGTACGCGAATTGGCCTTCGCACTGCCACACGTGTGGATGCAGGCTCATGTTCAATGAAGGGACAGTGCTCTTCAAACACAGCGATCAGATCACAAGCGAACTAGTGGAAACCTTTTATACGAAAAAAGAAGTGGAGTCCTGCGTTAGTAAGACATCTTTATCTTTACAGGAAAAAGAAGAAATCCTAATCAGTAGCATGTTTGTTTGAATGGAACATGCCGCGCCTGCGCAGTTGCCCGTAGCACAAAATTTTTAATGACGTTAACACGATCCTTCGCTGGCTTCTCTATGCGTGTTTTGTGTGTTTTTACCTTATGTGTTCCGATAATTTGTATATTTCAAAAAAAATTTCAGCTGAGAGTCAGCGTTGTTTGTGTCTCTTCTCTTCATACCGCGAGTTGAAGCGCTGTTACTGCCCATAACATACAATTTTTCCTGTAAATATTTACGGTCCACAGGTTATCGCAAATAACTAGTATTTAACAAAAAAAGAATAAATATATTTCTCTTTCCGCCAACCTATTGACCACGCTGTTCCCGACGTGTAAAACACACTGTCGTTTAAATGTAATTAACAGCGAATGCTGCACCAGCGTAAGTGTCTCCGCCAAGGTTTAAGCGATTAGGAGTTCACTGCTCATTCACTAACCTTTATCTGATAAGATAAACTTACTGTTCATGAAGAGAAGCTGACAGGTGTACTCAAAGGGCCGAAGTTTGATTGAACTTGTCATGGGATTTAAATGCGAATATCTTTTTTTGGAGAGCTGGCCCCAGTGGCAGGTGCTCTGAACGAGGAACACTTTGAAGGCGAGTTTCTTGTGGTTCGTACTGTGGAAAGTCTGCCTTTGTTGCATTGACTCGACACACACTACACCAACTGATACTATGCCGGGGTTTGGATACACAGAGGGTTTTTTCTTGGGTGTATTAGCAAGAGTGATGCTATCATCACTGGTGCACTTCTTGAGAAGCACCGA
This sequence comes from Rhipicephalus microplus, assembly GCF_013339725.1. NCBI lineage: Eukaryota > Metazoa > Arthropoda > Arachnida > Ixodida > Ixodidae > Rhipicephalus > Rhipicephalus microplus. The sequence continues at coordinate 1,640 of NW_023607496.1, forward strand.
TGCTACGCGCTGGTGCTAAAGCGGCTCTGACAGTTTCGGCACCTTGCAAAACCGATATCCAAGTACTCAATTACAATCGCTTGAAAGTCTTTAATATTTACAACTCTATCACTGTTAAGATTCATGCCGTCGTTTACTTAAACATAGAAAAACAAGTATACAACGGATGTATATATAAAAAACAGGAACATGAAGAAAGCTAGCGATAAAAAAAAACCCGTACACAGTGGCTGTGTGACAATTTTACAATTGTAGTTGTTTTTCCAGACTTCAAAAGATGGGTCCTCTTGCCGCAACGTCGACTTAGGAACGAAAACCCAGTTTACAAATTTTCCATCACATTGCAATAGAGATATGCAATGCATGCATACTGTGACCACATAACGTGTCAACGAGGGCTACTGAAGGCTGCGAGCTGGCATGCTGAAATACAAGCTTTTACACATGACCTGCCATCAAACTTTCTCGTCGTGATGCCGCAGTCCTTCCTGCAGTTGAAAGTTTGAGCTCATTGGGCGCCTCAGTAGCAGGTTATGGAGAGGCATCGCAAAGCACTTTGGTTGATACCTTGATAAAAGGTCATGCGCTCACATCTAATTCAAAAGATGACTCTTTCTTCTTGTCACGACATCTCTGAAGTGTTATGAGAGTTTTGGCTATAAGCTTTGAGCCCAGTACTGCTTATTTTTTAACTCTAGCATATCGACAGTATCCCAAACTAAAATTTGGCTTTTTGTACTGGAGGTATGAATTTACATTACACCCTGTAAAAAAAAATTTGGCAGATCCCACATACCTGGGAATCGACGTTATGCGAAGCATGCGGAGGAAAGGTGACCGTGTGGCAATTTTTTTTTATTGAGTGACACGTCATAGAATGACGCTAAATATATGTACAAATGTGGCACGCACAGACCTACGTTGAAGAGTTGCAGAGGTTTATATAACCAGTTGTTTGCACTTGTGCAACGATGTTAACTGGAACATGCGTATTAGCAACACCAAAATCTGATATGAAGCGCTGATGCTCGCGAAGATGCTGGCCCTTGAGACTGCTACATAAATCAACACCACAACTGACGTTAACTCGACGGGATGGTGATATCAAATGAGTTCATATGTAATGTTTATAAAACAGGGTAGCCAGCACTGCAACCACTATTGACGTGTAACGAAGATTAGCATCTATTTAGAAGTAGTTTCGAGACCTGGCATAGATCTGTAGTAGAATGCTTGACTGCAACGCAAAATGCTTGGGTTCGATTCCTCTTGAGACCCGGAAATTTATTGTTTGCATTCTTCGAGGGGTCAAAAGCTACCCTTGTCAGGTTTTTCTTAACCCTGACTTTATTCTATGCCTTCATTGGGTCGACGTTGCCGATGTCAGGTATTGCTTAACGCTCACGCGGTAAAATATCCCGTGTGTGTTCTTGTCGTTTTTGGGTAGATACCGTGAATTACCTATGGCACATACCCGCATACCAGCGGCACATACCCACCCGTGGGTATGTGCCACTGTATGGCGGGATTTATTTGACGACGTACGCGACGGGACTGTGACGTTATTCGTGTATTTACCAGCGCGTCATATTCATCTAACCACCTTACCCTCCCATGCTGATTTTGGTTCACGCCAAGTTAACAGGGTGGCCACGAGAGCATCCAAACTAGAGCGGCTATATAGATAGATAGATAGATAGATAGATAGATAGATAGATAGATAGATAGATAGATAGATAGATAGATAGATAGATAGAGATAGATAGATACGCTCAAAGTCGCCGAAGTTCGCTAAGAAATTCTTCACAATTAAAAAGGAAGGGAAAGTGCGCTCGTATTTCAAGCAGTATATCAGTGAAAGTTTTAATGGAAGGCTTTCAGTAACGGCGCCAACGTTACTTTTAAGCACCTCACCCTTGCCAAGTTGCAACATTCGCTTGTTTCGCACTTCAGATGTTCCTCCAGCTGATTTATTCCAATGTTCGAATACAAGGCTTGCAAAGGTCAAATTGAAATATTCGATTCGGTATTATTAGATTCGACTTCAAAAATTGAATATTCTGAAACGCTTACAAATTGCTCTGTACAGCTCTCTTAATTCACAGCACGTCGCTTCGCACTCGTTAGGAATTTAACTGATGCTTAATGCTATCTTGAAGAGTGCCGGCACAAACTACACTTCTTCCCGATTGCATAAAATTACTAAATGCATTCAAAGAAAAGGTTTCTCTTCTTTAAAAAGGCAACAATGTCGTAAGCGCTTTTACAAAACAATATGCATGGTTCCATGGCTTCTTAGCAATTTTAGCAATCGCAATTCATGCTATCGACCGATTCCGTGCATTTTCACTATTAGCGCTAGGAACTATGAGCATGTGGGCTTATAGGTTTAACTTCATATTGATCAGAAACTTTATAATACAACTGCATCCTGACCTCGAGCCTGCAATGTGATCCTGATTGACATCTCTTGACATTATTACAGTTTTCTGCTTCCACTGAAAATGGGGTATCGGAAAATAGATGGCACCTCAAATGAAAACACCTGGAATGCACTTTGGCGTATTGCATTGTGGTCTTACACACAAACATTCGACTATATTCAGCTCATACTTTCAAAGCTGCTGCTTGTGATTCAAGCTGCTGCTTGATTTCAAGCTACTGCTTGTGATTGTGCAACAAGCGACAATACACTACGTTCTTTCCCGCTTATATGGAGGCACTCTGCGAAGAACGGTGTAATCGAGAACCTTGAGGGATTCCGTTTATCTACTGCCTTATCAGGTAGCTCTCATGTGCGAACAGATGCGAAAAAGAGCTAACACAGCTGCCCTGTGTACATACAAATAACTCACATTCTTTCACTTTTACAGCTGTTTTTTAAGGAAGGGGACACGGAAAACTATGGTATTCTTGTATGTTCTCTTACTGCTTGACTGAGTAAGTAAACTATTGGTGATGTATTTAAAGGAACTCGACTGCGTGAAAGAGTAAATTGAATAAAATTTTTACAAGGTGTTTTTTTTTGCAAATTGGGCATTTTAGGTGAATAACAGCATGCTGCCGAAGATTGGATTAACTGTTACTCAGCCTGCTTCACATCTGGTCACAAGGTAAAGAAAGGTTATCCGCAAAACTTTTATAAAAGGAACAGTTCATCATCTGTCACATGATGTGTACTGTTTTAATAATCAGTGCTTTCAGAGTAAAAATCTCGTGCTCAGCGTTTTCCCTGAGTGAAAGATTGCCCCCCCCCCAAAAAAAAAAAAAAAATCTGAGAATCTGAAAGGCCACTCATTGTTTTCTTGTTTGCCTTTGTGACTAGCCTTCAGAAACTTTTCGATTCCTGCCTTCCACTGCGAGCTTCGAGAGCCAGGTTTAGAATATTAATGTGATTCCTACTGGTAGGTTTGGGCGGAGCTGGTTTCCCTTATATCCTTACTTGTATGTTCGGAGTTGAACTCGACCACATTATTCTATTTCTCACAGTAGATCAATAAAAAGTGCACCATGACTTTCCTTAGGCGCGATGTGTACAGTGAGACTTTCTTGACACAGACCTCGAAGGTGTCACTCGCGGCCACGCACGTGGTTTCTAGGCGTACGACAAGGCTGTGGCTATCGTAATTTTCCGGCCACTCCTCGCTGCTCCAGAGCGAATTGTTCAGGAATGGTTTCGCCGTCAACAGTGACTGAATTGAGAGCCGAACTCTCGTGATGCTGTGTACAGGGTCAACTCAGACGTATCCAACGTAAACGTGTCGTCTAGTCACGCCCCTCTACTTTCGAAAAGGTTGATAATAAAGCCGACGCTACCATCATTCGCAGTTCACGCAAAGGATGCACCACGGCTCCCTCGGGTAGGCATGCAGCACTGAATAGGAAGTCTAAGGAACACGAGGTGCTCAAATAGTAGGCTCCACAAGCACAATGCCTGTACAAAAACGTTAGCGAATATATTCAGGAGGTGCAAGTTCGGCTGTATAAGGTAGTCAGGGATGCCCAGAAATATTCGATTATTTTCCTATGTTAGTTAAGAAATAATCATCTGCCGCATTATACTTAGAGCAACGAAATAGTTTGATGATAGTTTCTTTGTCCATTCATTTAATAAATGTCCTCTCTCGCACGCACATTCAAACAGAGAACTCAATTTGCAAAATTATGTGAGGCGAAACCACACTAGCTTGACACACCTATAAAAGGCACTAAAAATGTCTACCACCAGGTCACCCTAATTTAAGTGCATGGGCCTACAGCGCTTTCGATGAAAATGGTGACTTCCGCGACCAGGGGTCGAATACATGGCTTTCATGATAGCAGCAGCTGAGCAGCACAACCATAGCACCAACACACAGGCCCATATTTATAAAACTACTGGAACAGCTTAGACTCATAAGCAGTTTAAACATTTCCGCCTTCGAAACAAAGTCTGTGTTCTAGTTATTTGTAAGAAAAGGAGAACGACGATGAAAAAGCAATATGTGTGTCACTCTTCTACGATTATTTACTTTGTGAATATTTTATAGTAATCGGGTGCTGATAAAAGGTCAAGTGAAGAACAACTTAAGTTCTGTCAAACAAAACACAAATTTGAGGCATCAAGAGCAGTTGAAGCGATGATTCAGTATCGTCGAATAAGGAGCGTTTTCTGAGGTATAGCGTTATGTGATATCGCAGTAAAACGGCGCTTTCTCAAAGTCTTTATAGAGGCCTTTGTTCAAACCCAGCAGTGTCAAGAAAATTTACTTTCATTCGTATGCTCTAATCTCTAAAATATTATCGCCTCAAAAGGTATGATCACTAGGACTGTTTTCTGGTTTAGTTGCCACACGAATACTAACGCATTTGAAACCGCTCTCTGTGGTAAAAGAAATTAATCCGACATGAACGAGGGTGCACGCAACAAAAATTATTGTTGCACGATAATATTACTACTGACATTACGCTACGGTAGTCACACGATGAGGCTACTGGGAGTCACTGCAAGCATTGATAAACGCTAGGCTAAGGTGAAACACGCCATTCCGATGTCTTCTAAAAATTATGTCCTATGAAGAGAAGATATGAATTGTTAGAGAAGGACATCTAGACAGGTTAACCAGGTCATGATTATCGGTTGGCGACCATACACGAGGCAACGGGATGGGTGGGACTGGAAGAAATTTGATATGTGGGGTTTAACGTCCCGAAACTACCGTATGATTATGAGAGACGCCGTAGTGGAGGACTCCGTAAATTTTGACCACCTGGGGTTCTTGAACATGCACCCAAATCTGAGCTCACGGGCCAACAGCATTCCGCAACCTGCGGGTCAGCAGCCGAGTACCTTAGCCAATAGATCACTGTGGTGGGGCTGGGACTGGAAGACAGATATGAAAGAGAGAAGTGAGAAAGAAAGATGGCACATCACACAGCCCACGCACAAGCACGCAGTCAGTCACTGTTCATCAATCTGGCGTGGAGCACGACATCACTGTCAAAGCCGCTTGTCCAGTTTTTTTCAGTAATAATATAGACCGGACAGTCACACAGGATTAGTCGTAGCGTCTCATCGCAACGATAGGCATTGCAGATCGCGTTGTCGGCCATTCTAATGCAGAAAGAATACAATCTCGTGAGTGCCAGACCTAACAATCAACAATAAAGCAGTGGGGCCTCTCTTCGGCGGAGCCCAGTTTGTATATAGAGATACATCAAAGATTGAGATGTTGATAATGATTTGTCCGGTTGGAGTGGCTGCTTTTCGGGCACCGTAGAGAGTGCATGGACTCTAGTGCAAGTCCTCAAAGACTGCTTACAACGTCAGACCTTGAAAGTGGTATGGTATCTTCCTGTGTTCCTTGTCAGCTGTACGAGCGGCATTATTGGCGTGCTCGTTTGCCATGGCGTGATTGTGACTTGGAAGCCAATCAAACGTCCCGCAATGCCCCTACATTATCACTAAGAAGACAACAAAATTGAAAGCCGACCCATTTGGCCAGCGACGTAATGCTAATAGCACAGATTTTAGAGCTGCCTTGGAGTTGCTGAAGTCCGACCATTGTGTAGAGGTTTTTTGAGTGGTCAAAGGAAGTGCAGCGCGCAGGGCAGCTATTTCTGCGTCTGTCGACGCCATGGGGTGGTCCGTCCTGAAGAGGATGATTATAGCTTTAGCTGTGGGAACCACTGCACCGAATAAAAAAATTGCCCGCAGCTTCCCTCGCGGGAACACTGAGGAGGATGCGGAGCATATAATTGGTTAACGAGGTGTTAAAGTGCGACTTACTTGGGTCGATGGCTAAATTGGTTAACGTGGTTGTGAAATGGGGTGTTAAATTGCGACTTACTTGGGTCGATGGCTAAATTGGTTAACGTGATTGTAAGAGGGGTTGTTAAATGAGTTGTAGGGAACTATGCGAACGACGACGAAGCAGCCTGAAACGGCAAGCGCACAGCGTTGGTGCACACGCGCGACCGAGCTGCGTTTGTTTTGTATTTTCGGCCGTGGCGTTCCTCGCTCTTCTGGCGTTCCCGCGCCTTCCAGTAGGTCTGTTACGTGAATAAACTGTCGTGACAATCTGGGGAGGTGTGTGGACTCCCGTACAACCTGGAACTTCGCTCCCGTAAGCTTCCCCCTCTACGTGACACGAACATGGCCACCGAGAGACGCCTCTCCAGGTGGGACCCTTCGACCGTCCCTGGTCACTTGCGGTGCCGTGTATCCTCAACGAGACCCTCCTATCTTCACGGGCTCCACTGAGTCGGACGTCGAAGATTGGTTGGCGAGGTAACGACAAAGTCGGCGCAAGTAACAAATGGGACGACCCAAGTAAGCTTGGCTACGTCACATTCTACCATGCGGACACCGCGCAACTGTGGTTCAATAACCACGCAGCTGACATTACCACTGGTCTGCATTCAAGACGGCTATTACGGACGTCTTTGGACGACCTGCGGCACGCAAGCTTCAAGCCGAGCACCGTTTACGTCACCGTGCACAGCAACCAGGCGAGACCTACACGGGCTACATTGAAGATGTGTTCATCTATGCAACCGCATCAACTCTACCATGCCTGAGGAAGAAAAAAATCAGGCACATAATGAAAGGAATTGACGACGGCGCCTTTCAGATGTGCTCGCGAGAAATCCCCCCACCATTGCTGTCCTCGTTTCCCTCTGTCAAAAGCTTCGATGAATTGCGTAGGCAGCGCGCAATTGCTCGTCAAGCCATCACGACGCCAGACACGCTCGCAAGCTTGCACCTAGCCGCCCATCCTACCGACCAGCAGCCGCTGCTTCGTCAATCAAGGACTTCGTCCGCGAAGAGGTAGCGCGCCAGCTGTCACTGCTGCCACTGACACATGAGCCCACGCAAGCTTTGGCACCGGACCTCCAACACGTCATTCGGACCCAAGTCGCTGAAGCCCTTCCGCCGGTGCATCAGCAACACCAGTCACAACGCCTCTCACGTACGCGGCCGCCGTCGCTGCTCGCCTACGCAACAGCGTATGCCGTTGTTCCAACCTGCCACGCCACCCTATTCGGCCTACAACCCCAATTGCGGCGCCGTATTCCCTACGCGAGATCTCCAGCTCCATTTACCGTCGCTCATACGCTTGGAGGACGCCAGATAATAGGCCCATCTGTTTCGCCTGTGGTATCGCTGGACACGTCGCCCGCCACTGTCGCCGAGATCCCCCTCCAGTCGACGCCGTGGGCCGGCCAATGGCGTCGTCGTCTAGGACAGCCATCAAGGTACACCCACTGACGGTTCCGACCCTACGCAACCATCGGTCACCATCGTCACGACGACGCTCCCTGTCACCTATGCGTCGCCGACCTGCTACGGAAGAGGGAAACTGATCGCTGCAGCTCCGGAGGCAACAGCTGCATACAATTCGAACTGCTTAAGGCCTCCATCTTTCTCGCCGCAAAACGTTTTTGACGTCAATGTTGAGGGGACCGCCGCACAAGCGCTTATCGACACAGGGGCCGCCGTTTCCATAATCTGTGAGTCCTTATGCCGCAAGTTGAAAAGGGTGACGACGCCTCTTTCGGGCCTGATGCTCCACACGGCCAACTCGCAGTGCATAGAAACCTACAGCTGTGTGCACTGCACGTGTCACTATCCAAGGTGAACTTTATGCCATTGAATTTTTTGTGCTGGCATCCTGCTCCCACGAAGTCATTCTTGGATGGGACTTTCTTCGCGTCATCGGGCCATCATAGATTGCTCACGTGCAGAAGTGCCCTTACACCCGCTGCCAACCTCTTGTTTTGTGGATTCTCTTCCTGAACCTTACAAACTTGTCGTTGTGCAGACACGGAAATAGCACCGAGAACATCACCCCTTGTAGCCCTGACCTGTACGGCCGCTCCTGCCGGAACTGTTTTGTTCACTCCGTCTGACGTATTTACCCGCCGCCGTAGCCTACACCTGCCCTTTGCCGTACTCACCGTGGAATCCGGTGCTACCGCCATGCTCGTCGCGAACTCGCTATCGTCGCCAGTTACCTTACTTCGCGGAGAATGTTTGGGTAACATACAAGACGTTGACCTCTTGCGCCCTCTAGAGTTCGCCGAACACGCACCTCACCTCCAGCTCAATGCTATGACGCCACCTGTGGCCACAGTGCCCGCGCCAGACTCATTCCAGCCCTCTGTTGCCGCTGAGCTATCGCCGACACAAAGAAGCGAACTCTTGTCCCTTCTTCGAGAGTTCCGTTCTGTCTTCGATTGCGCTCAACCATCTTTGGGTCGCACAGCGAACATCACGCACCACATTGACACCGGTACTCATGCTCCCTTACGCCAACGACCATATCGAGTTTCAGCGGAAGAGCGCCGTATTATCAACGAACAAGTCGACGATATGCTCAAGCGTGGTGTCATCCAGCCATCGCAGAGCCCTTGGTCGTCCCCTGTTGTACTTGTGCGCAAAAAGGATGGTCTATCCGATTCTGTGTCGACTACCGCCGGCTCAATAAGATAACTCGGAAGGATGTGTACCCGTTGCCACGCATCGACGACGCTCTCGACTGCTTGCAAGGGGCAGAATATTTCTCCTCCTTAGATTACGCTCAGGATATTGGCAAGTTCCAATGGCTGATCCTGACCGATCGAAGACTGCATTTGTAACACCTGATGGGCTGTATGAGTTTAACGTCATGCCGTTTGGACTCTGCAACGCCCCAGCTACCTTCGAACGGATGATGGACACCATCCTTCGCGGCTACAAGTGGAACACGTGCCTTTGCTACCTAGACGATATCGTCGTTTTTTTCTCGCGACTTTTCCACTCACCTTGTTCGTCTTCGTGCTATTCTCACGTGCCTCACCTCTGCTGGCCTTCAACTTAACATCAAGAAGTGCCATTTTGCCGCACGTCAGCTCACCATACTGGGTCACGTCGTCTGCAAAGAGGGTGTTCTCCCGGATCCGGCGAAACTCCGCGCCGTGGCCGACTATCCGAAGCCCAATTCCATCAAGACGCTTCGAAGTTTTATCGGCCTGTGCTCTTACTTTCGTCGATTTGTGCGCAACTTCTCTTCCATCATCGCGCCTCTTACCAATCTGTTGACAACTTCCAAAGGCATTTCTGCTTGGTCAAAAGAGTGCGACGAATCCTTCACCGCGCTTCGGCGGTTATTATTATCACCTCCAATTCTACGACATTTTGACCCTGATGCGCCTACGGAGGTCCACACCGACGCCAGTGGTGTCGGTCTTGGTGCTGTATTGGCTCAACGAAAACCAGGGCACCAAGAATACGTGGTCGCTTACGCGAGTCGAACACTCAAGAAAGCCGAGTGTAATTATTCCGTCACGGAGAAAGAGTGCCTCGCAATTGTCTGGGCTTTGACGAAGTTCCGCCCATACCTTTATGGCCGCCCTTTCGAAGTCGTTACGGACCACCACGCTCTATGCTGGCTATCATCGCTCAAAGACCCGTCGGGGCGCCTTGGTCGTTGGGCGCTTCGCCTACAGGAATACGACATTCGTGTTGTATACCGATCCGGCCGCAAGCACTCCGACGCTGATGCGCTATCCCGCTCGCCGCTACCGGCTGACCCAGCCTCCTCGTCACCTTCTTCAGCTGTCATAACACCAATCGACTTCACAGACATGGCATCGGAACAACGCAAAGATGTGTGGATTTCCCAACTCCTCGCCTTTTTGACTGATCCGTTAGCTAATTTAGTGTCAAGAACTATCCGCCGTCAAGCCACACATTTCGCTATTCGAGACGACCTACTCTATCGGCGGAATTACACGTCTGAAGGTAGGAAGTGGCTGTTAGTGATACCCAACCACATGCGCTCGGAAATCTGTACTGCTTTCCACAACGACCCGCAAAGCGCTCACGCTGGCGCTCTCAAAACGTACAACCGTCTACGTCAGCGGTACTACTGGCGCGGCATGTACACATTTGTCCGCAAGTACGTACGTGCTTGTACTGCATGCCAGCGACGTAAAGTCCCACCTCAACGCCCTGCCGGTACACTTCAGCCTCTGCCTTGTCCAGCGCGTCCGTTTGACCGCGTCGGTATCGACTTATACGGACCACTTCCCACGTCGTCTTCTGGAAATAGGTGGATAATTGTCGGCGTGGACCACCTCACGCGTTACGCGGAGACAGCAGCACTACCCGCAGCAACCGCGAGGGAAGTTGCGTTTTTCATCTTGCGCAACTTTGTTCTTCGCCATGGTGCTCCCCGCGAACTTTTGAGCGACCGGGGGCGTGTTTTCTTGTCTGACGCCATTCAAGCGTTGCTCGCTCAGTGCAACATGGTTCATCGCCTGACGACAGCATATCACCCGCAGACGAATGGCCTCACAGAACGATTTAATCGCACTCTCGGTGATATGTTGACGATGTACACAGCTTCAGACCAGACTAATTGGGACACAGTCCTTCCATTCGTCACGTATGCGTATAACACCGCTACGCACGCGACAACAGGATTCTCCCCTTTCTTTCTGTTGTACGGACGCGAACCATCGTGCACGCTGGACACTATCCTCCCATACACGCCCGACTCCTCTGAGTACACTGCAATTTCTGATGTTGCCAGGTACGCAGAAGATTGCAGACGATTGGCCCGTTCTCTGACAACCGAGGACCAAGGCCACCAGAAGCTACGGCTTGACACCGGCCGACATCTCTCTACTTTCACGACTAGTGCTCTCGTTTGGCTTTGGGTTCCACCGAGCACTCCTGGCCTTTCGTCGAAATTACTGGCACGATACCACGGGCCCTACCGCATTCTCGCCCGTACGTCACCCGTCAATTATGAGATTGAGCCATTGACACAGTCTCATGACTTACGCCGTCGTGGCCGAGAAATTGTGCATGTGAGTCGCCTGAAGCCGTATTACGACCCCGCTATAGTGACTACGCCTTAAGTCGCCAGGTTGGCTACGCTATTCACCGGGGGCCAATGTAGGGAACTATGCGAACGACGACGAAGCAGCATGAAACGGCAAGCCACAGCGTTGGTGCACGCGCGACCCGAGCTTGCGTTTGTTTTGTATTTTCGGCCTGTTGGCGTTCCTCGCTCTTCTGGCGTTCCTCGGCCTTCCAGTAGGTCTGTACGTGAATAAACTGCGTGACAGAGTGAACACGTACACACGTATGCGAAAGGGCGGCGCTGGTCGAAGGGACGTCGATCATTGTGTTTGTGGATTCGTAGGAATTCATTTCACCGCGACCTTGGACGTCGACGCGCCGTACAAACCAACCGACGAGCGACAACTGAGCGAGCGAGCGCCGACCTTGAGTATATATACAGCGCGACGGCGCATGCACTGTCAGCTGTCGAATGTTCGAGAAGGGGAGAAGCGCAACGGCGCATGCGCCGCGCGTCAGCTGCCGATGTTCTCGAAGCGCGACGGCGCATGCGCGCGCGTGAGCTGCCGATGTTCTCGAAGCGTGACGGCGCATGCGCGCTACATTATACAGCTAGCGAATGTTTGTGAAGAGGAGAAGCGCACGCGGTGTGTAGAGGAGGAAGGGTGCACAGATGGTGGAGGAGTGAAGCGCGCGCGGTGTGTAGAGGAGGAAGGGATGCACAGATGGTGGAAGAAGGAGGAGGAAGCTTGCGGACGGCGCCGCACTACAAGCCTCGAGTATTAGATGCTCCGCATCTAAAACTGGAAGTTTGTGAAATCATCGGTATAAACAGGGCCTCCTATTATCACGCAGCACGACTTTATTAACAAGGAAAGCGTCATGCAATGTAGCTTCTATTTTTTTCGTAAAGGATTAATAATTAAGTAGTCTAAATACATTTGTAGCTCAAAGAAATACTCGCCTCAACATCGAAATGTCAATAAGGCAGATGTGCACATGTTTGAAAATACATCCGTCTTTGCTACTTCCGACGACATATCGATTGCGTGCTCATTGTTTTGCGATAGAGGAAGCTCTCGAAATATGAAAAATAACATGCGATGACGTCACTGATAGGCTTTCGGGTTGTGCTGTCTGCCAGAACACCGCATTTTCTGCGCTTTTGCTGTGAACACCATGAGTGCTTCCCTTTGTTTTGAAGCTCAGTGCTTAAAGAAGCGGTAAGACACGATAATACGGGCAAGAGTAAATTTTGGCAGATCCCACGTATACCTGGGAATCGACGTTTGCGAACCAGGCGGAAAGAAGGCCACCGCGTTACAAATTTTTTATTGAGCCACACGCCATGAAATGACGCTAAATATATGTACGAATGTTGCACGCACAGACACATTTTGAAAAGTTGCAGATGTTTATATAAACAGCTGTTTTCACTTGCGCAAAGATGCCAACTGGAACATGTGTAGTAGCAACACAAGAAGTCGATACGAAGCCCTGACGCTCGCGAAGATTCTGGTCCTGTACACCGCTATACAAACATAAATCAAGTTTAGCGCATGACACTTAACCACAATTGGCGTTGAACCGACGTGACGGCTGTGTATCAATGGAGTACATATGTAATGTTTATAAAATTGGGTAGGCAGCACTGAAGCACTATTGTCGTTTCACGAAGATTAGCGTCTATTTGAAAAGTAGTTCTGAGACCTGGCGTAGCTGTGTGGTAGAATGCTTGATTGCCACGAAGAATGCTCTAGTTCGATTCCAGCTAGAACCCTGAGATTTATTCTATGTCTTCGTTGGGTTGACGCTACCGATGTCGGTGCTGCTTAATGGTCATGCGTTATAATTGCCCTTGTATGTTCTCGTCATTCCTGGGTAGACACAAAGTGTGAATCAGCTGGGCACATACCCGTCCGTGGGTATGTGACCCTGTCTGACGGAAAGTGTTTTGACGACGTACGTGACGGGGTTGTGTCATTACTCATGTCATGACCAGCGCCAAATCACCTTAACCTTCCATGCTAATTTTGGTTCACTCCAAGTTGAGGGGGGTGACCACGACAGCACGCAAACGTAAGCGGCTAAACAGATAGATAGGTAGATAGATATGCAAGCTAAAATTTACCATAGTTAAATAAGAAATGCTTCGCAATAAAAAAAAAAGACGTATGTGAACATACGTAGCCGCTACGTCAGTACCTATGCAAACGGACGACGAAGCTTTTACGCGATATGCACGTAAGGCAGTTGCGATTAAAGTGAGCTTCCTCAATTCACCAAGTCCCGGACCACCCACTGGTGGCCCGCGGACGCTTCGGCTCACATACGGCTACGTCAGTCATATGCATGTGATCGAAACGTCCCGAGCCAGTCCGAGCGGCTTCGGGTTATCTGCGTGCTTGATACTGTGTGCGTGCTCTGCGGCGTCTGCTATGCCGTCTGCTCCGTATATGGCTGCGACACAGTCCACAACGCGTATCCAATTTGAACTTGAACAGCAGTTAAATAATACCCGTTGCCTTTGTGATGCTACTTACTGTAAGTGAACAACTCGAGCGCGCACGCATCGTAGACCCGCGTGGTGGTTCCACCACTGCTTCGCCTAGTGACCACGCGATGCACAAAGTCGACTTAGATAGATAGATAGATAGATAGATAGATAGATAGATAGATAGATAGATAGATAGATAGATAGACACGCTCAAACTCACCGAAGTTCACCGAAGTTCACCGAAGTTCGCTAAGCAATGCTTCGAATTTAAAAGACCGCTGTTAATTAGAATAATAACTGATCATGTCTTATAACTGGTAAAACCTTGATATGAATAAAAGGCATGCTGTTGCGGGAGGAGGGCTCCACAAATTTTGACAGGTCTGCGTCATTTACCTCTCACTGACATTGCAAATTAAGGGGGCCTCTATCATTTTGCCGCGATCAAAATGCGACCACCGTTGCCGGGATCAAACCCGCGACCTTTGGGCAAGGGACCGAGATCTGTAACCGCTACTCCACCGCAATGGTTTCTTAAACGAAATGAGCTGCTAAAAAAGAAAAGGTACCCTAAAGGGCGAAGAACCTTGGGATCTCTCTGTCATGGAATCTCGCTGTTCGCTGTCATGGTCTGTACAAAACTGTTTCTATAAAGAGACTCTTTGTGTGTATGTAGCATATACTATTGTTAACTCTGAGATAAAGGTCAAGTGCAGCACTCGAGGCACTCTAAGAATATGCTAACTAGAATAAAATTCAGTAATAATTCATTACACTACGTTTTTACAAGGTTTATATATGACTGTCACCGTTTTGATGGTTCTGCACAGTGGGATGTAGACAGTGTCGTCTCGCTTATTCGACAGTGATTGTCACAGTACGACTTCAGGTGCGAGGCCGTAGCTGCCAATCGCCGCCGGCGTGCTTTGTGGCCGATACTAGGGAGAATGAGACGAGAGATCCTCGCGTTCCTCTCCGAAGAGCTTTTCTTCCTCGGGGAGCAAGAGTTTCTGCGGCATTGGTCGTGCCCTTTCGTCAAGGTAGAACACGAAAGGATACAACTCATTTTTCGACCGACTTGGTGCTAAGCAGCGCCCGTTGAGTTGTTATATATGATTTCATTTGTTACAAATTGTGTTTTATTTGGATCTATTGTATCGTTATACCCATGTATCGTGATATCACATTGAATTTTTGTGTACATGTATGCCAACATAATCATGTATATTAGAGCAAATGTCTTCACTGTGACGTAGTGATGTTAGTCGTGAAATATAGATGTGCAGAAGTGTATGTGCCCTGTTGCTGGAATGGTATGAAGCCTTTGTGTTCTGTACATGCTGTAAATAAACTTTTTCTAAACTAGATCCCCTTTTATGTGTTTCTGTGTGTTCAATATGGGTGATAGCTCTCCTATATATGCATTTCATTCGAACGCTGTAAGTTATGTAACCTTTATGAGTATTAATACCTGTTGTACATATTTTCTAACATCTTCACCAAGTCTTGTAAATTCTGTACATATATCATCATGTACATTGTCCATATTGTGATTAGTGCATTTACGTAGTATATGTACAGTTATTAGTACAACGGACTATGGACAGGCTACGGACTTGGACACTTTAGTTTAAATGTGTAGTGTATGTTGTGCTTTGTCTTTTGTTTGTTATTGTACCTGTTATACAGACGCTTGTCTCTTAGGTTTGTTTCGTCCTATGAAAGAATAAACTTTTTCTAAACACAGATCCACTTTTGTATGTGCAATGATATTTACCAGTAGTGCTGTAATTGTCTCGTGTTTGAAGTAAATAAAACTTTTCTCAATTTGCATCGTGTATCTTTTTTTTAGATGCGGAAGCATCTTATACTCGCGCCTTGTAGTGCGCCGTCTGCGCCGTCCGCACCGCTTCTCGAACATTCGACAGCTGACGCGCGCGCATGCGCCGTCGCGCCGTCGCCCACTCTTCCACCATCTGTGCATCCCTTCCTCCTCTACACACCGCGCGCGCTTCACTCCTCCACCATCTGTGCACCCTTCCTCCTCTATACACCGCGTTCGACATCTACAATTCTCCTGATTCTCCAGTGGACGCGCATGTGGCGTCGCGCTTCGAGAACATTCAACAGCTGACAGTGCATGCGCCGTCGAGCTGTATATATACTCAAGGTCGGCGCTCGCTCGCTCAGTTGCCGCTCGTCGGTTGGTTTGTACGGCGCGTCGACGTCCAAGGTCGCGGTGAAATGAATTCCAACGAATCCACAAACACAATGATCGACGTCCCTTCGACCAGCGCCGCCCTTTCGCATACGTGTGTACGTGTTCACTCATTTAACACCCCCTCCTACAACCACGTTAACCAATTTAGCCATCGACCCAAGTAAGTCGCAATTTAACACCCCATTTCACAACCACGTTAACCAATTTAGCCATCGACCCAAGTAAGTCGCACTTTAACACCCCGTTAACCAATTATATGCTCCGCATCCTCCTCAGTGTTCCCCCGAGGGAAGCTGCGGGCAATTTTTTTTTCTCTTTGGCACAAGCTAACATTGTTAAGTTGTAAGGAAAACGTGTCTGTTGTACAAGCTTGAGTGTTATAGGAAATAAGCAAGTTCCGTCACGTAGTATGTGTTGTATTGTAATTAGATCCACTTTTGTATGTGCAATGATATTGACCAGTAGTTCTGTAATTGTCTCGTGTTTGAAGTAAATAAAACTTTTCTCAATTTGCATCGTGAACTGTGAGTTTTTGGGGACGGCTTTAAGCTCTCCCATAGTAGAGTACCCTGTGCTCTAAATTGTTACCACCTTTTTCTAACCCCCCCCCCCTCTCGTCGTGAATTCAGGGACGGCTCACCGCCCTCCCATAGTCGAGTACGAAGTACTCATAATTGTTGGCCATTTTTAATTAATTAAACAGCCAAAATGGAAGTTGGCAAGTTCCAGCGGATCGTCGCCTCATCAACTTGTGAGGCTCACGGGATGGCCTTATGATCCGCCATTGTAGAGTACTATTTTATTGCAAATCGTCAACCATTTGTTCTAATTTGCTGTGCCCGGCCTCATGAATTGTGAGGCCCACAGGGGCGGCTTTTGACTCTCCCACAGTAGAGTATACCAAGTACTCTAAATCGTGAACAACCATTTCTAAACACGCAGCTCACTGTCTCATAGAGAGAACTGACCGCAGCTCTCCCTATACTGTACAGAATTTAGTACTGTGGACCGTCTAGTTGCTTTAATTGCAGAACTCGGATCGGAAACAACCCAGAAGTTCGCGGAATTTCCTCAAAGGCGAAACGTGTTTATGTTGTGATTACGAATATGAAACAAAGTACAAGCATGCATCCTTAATGCCAATGGGCGACTTGAACGTAGACATTATGAACAGCAACGGGATTATACAGTATACGATGTCTTGATACGTTCTACGACGCATTTCATGTGTCACTGTGAACAATAAACAACCGCTCAAGAAATACCCACGGACCTTGTCTTGCTCAACTTTAGGTCCTCTCAAAACTCGATAAACCATAGCATATATATATATATATATATATATATATATATATATATATATATATATATATATATATATATATATATATCATTCCTGGTCACGGCAAGTTATCTTTGACCTACTTTCCTTACTTCCCAATTTCATAACTATTCAGTCCAATAAGTGCCCTTATGCTTTCCTTGGCATTATTTCCAGTTAGATCTTATTGATATTGGGTCGAAACACGGGAAAACGAGCCCTTAAGTATACGCTTCTTTCCTTTTCCTTCTTTCCTTCTTTTAGTTTTAACATCGCGAACTCTTTTTTGCGGTATCACCTGTGGAGAGGGAAAAAAACGCGGAATACGGGACAGACGATGTATATACGGCACGTGCACGGCAAACACGGCGTTGGCGTCTGTGTTTCCCGCTAACTCAGTGGCTACCGTACGCGCTGTCCACTTCGAAAGTGTTTTTCCCGCCGCCCAGCCTCCTCGAGGGAGCCCCGCGGACGCGCTCTTGCGATGTCCTGCGCCGCTGATTGACGGTTTGCGGGCGCAGCTGTCATCTCTCGTGCGTCTCTCGTGAAAAGCGGGCGGCGGCAAAACCGAGGGACGTGAAAGACAAAGCTGCAGTTGTTGCGTCGTACGCGGGCGACGTATACCTTGCCCGAGCATTTAGTTCGCTCTCACATATCTTCGACCTCTATCTTCAGCTCAATATTGATGCGCGAATGTGATGATTGGCGGAGCGGGCACGACAGGACGTGACTGCTACTCGTCGTCGACTTATGAGCGGTGTTTCCCCTGGTGACTGCAATAGCCAGGACGGCCACGTCTCCCCACTACATTCCCTATGCATTGAGCTTGTGTTAAAGTTTGACACTGCTATATATACAGCGTTTTTCAAAAAGAACACCAAACAAAACATGTTAAAAAAGAGTGCTAGCGTCTCTAGATAGTATTGTTCTTAGCTGTATGTAGCATGTCAGAATATTTTTTGATACTGCAAGCATGTAATTAAGAAATATTACTTAATGAACTTTTTAAACGCTGACTCTAGAGGCAAAAATTCAATACAATACTTGTAGCTCTTATCCAGAAATAACAAAATTTTCAAGTAACGTTAGGCTAACAACACTGGTCAATTGCTTTCCGGGGTTGTTTAAAATGCGCAAAATAAAAAAAACACGTGGTTGCCGCCTAACGCGCGGCGCTTTGAGTGCCCTCAAACATAAGTTGAACGAATCAGCGAAGGCTTCTCACGCAAGAAGGCCGCTTGAACAGGCTATCGCGTGACTACGATAGACATTAAGCGATGGTTGGTTGTTACCATATAAAAAAAAGGGGGGGGAGGCGAGTGAAAGATAGAAACGAAGACAATAAACTTCGACGAAAAAATTTGAAGATTCCACATACAGTGGGAATCAATAATATGCGATGCACGAATGAGAAAGGTTGATATGTCACTTTAAAATCAGCACAACGTCACGAGGTGGACGTAAATGATGCCGTACATGACTTCCGTGTCATGATTATCACGTTTGGGTGTGTCGTTCACCTTCATCATCTATTCCCGTCCCGTGATACCAAATTTAGTATATGTGGAGCTAGCGAAACGACCACGAGAATGTTATGAGCATGGTAAGTTGTCATGTTCCTACATGACACGCGTGTCAGGATTATCATGTTCGCACCAGTCATACAATTTCCTCATCCATTGGCGTCACGTAACACCAAATTTGGTATATGTTGATTTAGCAAAATGGCCACGAGTGCATCATCAAGGGGCCAATATACTTCAATGTAGCGTTGATGCAAGCGCACGCTGGGCGCATCGACGCTACATGAGCGAAACGTGAGCACTTTATAGTTTGACGCCAGGCGCGACCTGCGCGACCAGCGCCGCGGCCTGACGGCAACTGGCGCGAAATGCGACATGCTGCATTTCGCGCCGATGCGTTACCCAGACAACACTGCGTCTTCTCTTTTCGTGATGTAGGGACGCCGGAAGCGCTCAAACGAGCATGCGTCAAAGCAACGCAGCGCAGCGTGACGCGACGAAATGAACGCCGGCGAGCACGCGCACCGCGTCACGTCGAAATGTATTGGCGCCTTGTCTGTGGAATGTAGTCATGTTCTCACATGACATGCATTTCACGATTATCATGTTTGCGCCAGACACATACCTTCGTCATCTATTCAAGTCGCGTAATACCAAACTTGGCATATGGGAAACTAGCGAAACAGCCACAGGCGCATTACGAGTGTGGCATGTAGTCATGTTCTTACGTGACACACATGTGGTGATTATCATGTTTGGATGTGTCGTTTACCTATGTTGTCCATTCGCTTCGTGTAATACCGAGTTTGGTACATGTGAAGCTAGCGAAACGGCCGCGAGCGCATCATGTTGTTGCGAAGCATGAGATGCGTGTCATGTTGTTACATGACACGCATCTCATGTTTATCATGTTTGCACTAGTATCATACTTTCTTCATTCATTCATTTCTCATAATACCAAATTTGGTGTGAGGGAAGCTAGCGAAACGGCCGCCAGCGCATCATGAGCGTGGCATATAGTCATGTTGTTACATGACACGCATATTATGATTTTCATGTTTGGGTCTGTCGCTTGTGTTCGCCATGCACCCATATCATACCATACCAGTTTTGCAATATGCCACGTGAACTAAGGCACCGCTAAAGCTCCAAGACCATGAAATGTAAATTATGACATTTATGACATACATGTCATGATTTTCATGTTACTAAATAGTTCACAGCATATCCACGAGGTGCATGACGATGAGTGCGGCGAAGCATCGGTCACTCCGTCTCCGCTTCCATCCGTTCGTTTTTTTTTGCTTCCATCCGCCCATTCGTCCATCTCTGGGACTGTTCGTGCGTCCATCCGTGCGTCTATTCATTCATCCATGCATCCATCCGTCCTTGCGTCCGCCCGTGCATCCATCTGTGCGTCCTTCCGTGCATCTGTCTGTCTCTCCGTTCGTGCTGCTGTCCATCTGCCTCTCCATCTAGCAAACACTCCCAGTGACGCCATCTTGCATCTTTTGATCATATATTGATCATGTAGATGTACCGCCATCCAGCGGACATCCCAAAGACGAAACAAAAGGTGGCACGGTCGGACTAGAGGAGTGGCACGTGCGAAATTTCTTACGGCCCGCGCTTCGTGCCTAGTTCCCACCTTGCAGCGCCTCTAGTTCATGGCACTGCAGCCAAACCCGAGCTAAACCATGCTAAAACCAAGGAAGTTACGCCCAGCGAGTCTAACGCGGTAACCCTTTCTGGTCAGATAGTGCTGTAAGTGCGTCCTTCTGATGAAAGTTTTCTTTAGTAAGTTTGAAATTCAAGGTCAATTTCATTAGAGATTAAGTCAGCATTACTCGTCTCTGTGGGTTGTTTCATCAGAAACAAGTATCTTTATATTTATGATTAACGTGCGTGGGTTCCCTCCTCCATTCAAATGACTGTGCGCGTGCCTCTCCTCTAGCCCGGCCGTGGAGGTGGCTACCTACTACTACTACTACTACTACTACTACTACTACTACTACTACTACTACTACTATTACTACTATATACATCGCGGACGCACAACCCTCGGCTTAAGGAGCTTCGCCCCTAAAACTAGTAACCGAAGTACGAACTTTGAGCACTATCGGACTAGCCAAAGCTTCTACGTTAAACTCGCTGGGCTTAACCTCCTTGGTTTTAGCAAGGTCTAGCGAGGTTTGGGTCGCATGCAGTGTCATGAACTAGCAGTGGTGAAAGTTGGGAACTTGACACGAAGCGCAGGCCGTAAGAGAGTGCCCGCGTGCTGCTCCTCCCTAGCGGCCTTGCCACCTCTCGTGTAGTGGTTAGATATCCGCTGGATAGCGGCACTTCTATATGGTAAATATATGATAAAAAGCTGTGACGTGGCGGTACTTGTAGTGTTCACTAGATGGACGGGGGGATGGACCGAAGCGCGGACGGATGGATGGATGGATGGACAGGAAACAGTTGCACGGATGGACGCACGGAAAGATGAATGGACGCAAAGACGGACGCATGAATGGACGGACGGATGAACAGACGGACGCACGGACGAACCCAGGGACAGACGCACGTACGGGCACACGGACGGACGCACCATGGACGAAAGGATGAACAGATGGACAGACGGACGCATGAATGGACGCACGGAGAAACGTACAGACAGACAGACGCACGGACGGGTGGATGAACGGTCCCACAGACGAACGCACAGACGGACGGAAGCAAGAGCGAACGGAAGGACGGAAGAGCGGATGAA
The DNA here is from genome assembly GCF_013339725.1 of Rhipicephalus microplus. Lineage (NCBI taxonomy): Eukaryota > Metazoa > Arthropoda > Arachnida > Ixodida > Ixodidae > Rhipicephalus > Rhipicephalus microplus. The sequence goes on from NW_023607496.1 coordinate 23,289, forward strand.
TTGACGGAGGCTTCGCCCTACTCATCATCTTGCACTCCATGGATATACTGCGATTTGTTTAGGCCACTTCATCGAGTGAATTCGGTTTCTAGGTGGAAATGAAGTCAAGACAAATTTCATCAGCACTCTTACAAACACTTTCCTCCTTTTCGGACAACTTGTTAAACGAAATTATGAAAAGTATGTTTGTGTTTTTAAGTTGCATTTACTTACAAAATAGGAGTGAAGTTGTTTTGGAAAAGGAGCCCAAAATGGAAACTATAACCAAAGCAAACACGAAGGCTTTTCATAGTGACTAAAGCCATATGTATTCGTTTGTGTTATAGGCTCTATAGGTGATTTTGATCAGATTTTTTTTGTTTTTTTGAGCTCAACAACGGCTTCACCAAGTGTAGCCTATGAAATGGTGTTATGCTATCTCACAGTAGGGCACCAAAAACTCTCAAGCGTTGTCCACTTTTTTATAAACGAGACAAGTATCAAATTCCATCTACTGTGGGAATAAAAGTTATGCCATCTCCCACTAAAGGAAATCACATGTAGATGCGAAGCAGCGGGTGCTATTGCTTACACTGAAGGCGACGTTGACGCTCGCGCTCATCGCAGCGTCGCGCAGGAGAGAAATATTGGACGGAGCAAAGCACGCATTGATGGACCGGTGCTTTGTACTGGAACATGCAAATCTCTGCTAATAAGCACCAAGAGACAGAAGACTCCGGTTGGACATTTCGAGGAGATTCCGACTGTACGCTCGAGAAGACTTTATAGTCCGTTTTTAGACAACGCGTTCGCTACGAATTGCGATAGCGGAACAGTGTAAAGGCGAAATCTCCCACCGGCACTTCCTTGGAGGTCGAGATTTAGTGACTTATAAACGGGGAGGCCAGTGAACGGTTGTGTAGCGTGACATGACATGACAAGAACTTTATTTAGGTCCGGTGTTATGAAGCCTTTGTTTTCTGTAAATACCCTTTTTCTAAACAGCTCCTGAGGGACAGATATTTAGATGAGCTATGGGCCTCCCCACACAACAAGTTGGTGGCTACGCCCACAATGGGACCGGAAGTCGAAGTTCCGTCGCGATGTCGTGGGCCCTCTGGACGGCCTGAAGTTGTGTGTAAAAGCTGCTGTGCTTTAGAGATGCATCTCTTTGCTCTTTCGTGATGGGCGGAAAGGCATGATGGGCTGGGCACAGCCACAGCATGCGATCAAAAGAGCATGTGTCGTGGCTACATGGGGAACGACTGTGTAGGGCCGAGGTCTAACCTAATAAATAATCAAGGAGTAGAATAGGAATAATTTTTCAGTAGTCTGTATGTGCTCGCCTGATGCTTGGTGAAGTCGGAGTGGGGTGCTGTAAATTTTTTCATCGCCTGATGATAATGGGAAAAGATTTCGTGGAAAGTACTCAACGGCTTTTATAAATGTCGACTTCGTTACCAGTATAGCTGTTCGCGACAGCCCGGCACTAGATTCGCGTGCTATCTGGTGAGCCTACTCGTTTGGGTTACTTCCATGCAGCGCAAGCCGTCAGTTTTTGGAAACAAGAAACTCGCTAGCAGGACGCAGTCTACGTCGGAATTGCGAGAGAAAATAGGAGAGCGCAGAAAAGAAGAATAAGGGGGAGGGGACGCGCATGCGCAATGATGCTGTATACGCTGTCGGAAGGGACGCCAAGGGGAGAGGGGGACTGAGCACAATGTGCTCGCTCAGTGTGTCGGCGTTACGACGCGAGAGAGGGAGGCGTATGAGAGCATAGGGAGGGGAGGGGACGCACATGCGCAATGGGGGTGTTAACGCCTTGGAGCCTATATATTTGTGTTGGCTGGGAGGGATTCCTAGAGGGGAGAGAGGGGAGAGCGAGCGCTTGCAGGAAGTAGGACAGAAGAGACGAGAGCAACATTCAGCTGTTGGATGGCGAGAAAGAGGAGAGTTGAGCATGTGTAGTGTGAGCGCGGATGCCGCCTACATCGAGGAACATGGGCGCGAGCGGAAAATGCTTCGCACTTTTTCGCTCATCGTCCGTCTGCCCAAAGTACATCATCCATCTGCCTAAATACCTTGCACCTGCTGGAAAAACACAGGGCGTCGTGTACCGGCTGGCGTGCGCCACCTGCTAACCTGTTACACTGGGGAAACCAAGAACAACATAAAGCAGCACAGAACAGCATATATATATATATATATATATATATATATATATATATATATATATATATATATATATATTGTTACGAGTGACTGTGTTTATTTAAAGATGAGGTGAAATGGCGTTGTGAAAGTGCTGCGTACTTCTGAGACAGGCCTAGACCGCTTCACCCAACCACACAGTCCAAGCGCCGCTCCACTACCCTTTTTCTCTTCCGCGCCCCGTAGGCTCGCGAATCATCGTTTCATTTCCCCCGGCGGCAGACGAAGCTCGCCGAGCGAGGTAAATAGGACTATGATGGTACTGTTTGAGGCGGGCTACATGAACAATTTGCGTAGTGCGCGAACGCCGGTTATTGGCTGAAACTCGGGCAACAACGTAATTCACGTCACTGAGACGAGTAACTATCACGAATGGGCCGGAATAGTTTGCTAGAAACTTCCGGTACAATCCTTCTCTACGAACAGGATTCCACAGCCAAACGTAGTCGCCAGGAGAAAACTCTACGGGGATATGCTTGGCATCGTAGCGACTCCTGCTTTGTTCTTGAGAAGACAATGTTCAAAGGCGTGCTAGTTGACGCATGCTTCTTCAGCACGACACGAAGTCTGAGCGATGGACAGACTTCCTGATGCGAGAAAGATATAGAGTGTCCAGAAAACTCTGGATTTCATGCGTAAAGCTGACAGAAGGGGTGAATGTCCGGTAACTTCATGCTTGGCGGTGTTATACGCGTAAGTACAAACGGTAAGACGGTGTCCAGTTCCTGTGGTCAGCATCAACGTACATCGATAGCATATTCGTGAGAGTTTGATTTGTTCTCTCAGTGAGAACGTTAGTTTGCGGATGGTAAGGGGTGGAGTGGCGAGAAGAGGAGCCACAGAGGCACAAAATTTCTTCAACCACGTCCAGCGATAAATTGTCGTTCACGGTCACTGATGACAACCCGGGAGCACCGTGACGCAGTATGACCCGTTGTAAGAGAAAAGAAGAAACAGCGGCTGCTGGGGCCGATATCGCTGCGGCCGTTTCCGTTTAACGCGTTAAATCCTCCACGCACACTATAACATATCGGTGGCCCGATGGGGTCTTAGGAAGGGGTGCGAGCAAGTCGATGCCGACTTTTCAAAAGAGGATGTCGGTGGAGGGATGGGCTGCAAGTAACCGGTCGGGGCAGCGGTGGATCGCTTGTGCGCTGACATATAGCACAGCTGGCGACATACTGCTTTGTGGTCTTCCACATTTTCGGCCGTAGAACCTCTCACGTAGTCGATGTAGCGTACGTGTGAAACCGAGATGACCGGATGTTATGTCATCGTGCCCAGAACGAAGGACGACCTGGCTCAGGCTTCCCGGCACCACTAAAAGCAACGGGAGGCCATCGGCTGAATATTTTTTCATACAGCCAAGCCATTTGAAATTTTAAAGTTTTTCGACGGAGTTATGTGCAGCTTCGAGCAAGGGTTTCAGAGTAGGGTCACGCGGCTGCTCACGTTAAAGCTGCTTGTATCTGGGAAGTCGACGAGACAGAACTAAATAGTCATCAATGTCCTCGTTGTCAGCGTTGGTGTGTACTGAAGGAAAGGCGGGTAAGCACATCGGCATCTGTGTGACATCGTCCGCGCTTGAGGTAACAGAAAAGCTGTACTCTTGGAGGCGCAACGCTCAACGAGCCAGCGGCGAGACGGGTCACGAAGTCCCACAAGCCACAAGCGGTGGTTATGCTCTTGAAAAGTCTTGCCGTAGATAATCACGTCATCTAAATAGAACATAAATTTCCCGTTTTAGTCCACGGAGTACTGTATCCATAAATCTGTCGAATGTCACTGGAGCATTGCACACATCGAAGGGCATAACGCTAACTAAAAGAGATCGTCAGGTGTTCCGAAGGCCGTCTTCTCTTTATCTGAGAGATGCATAGGAATTTGGCAATACCCAGAACGCAAGTCAACAAAAGAAAAATAGGAGGCAGATTACAGGCAGTCCACGGCGCCGTCTATACGTGTCAAAGGGTAGACGACTTTTTTGTGATGGCATTTAGGCGACGATAGTCTACGCAGAATCTCCATAAATTATCCTTCAATATTATATTATATATATATATATATATATATATATATATATAATATATATATATATATATATATATATATATATATATATATATATATATATATTGTACCGAAGCATAGTGGTGCCAGCTCTGTGACAGCGTGAAAGAAGACGTTGACGTCCGTGGGTGGCTCGTGCTTGCCGGGTTCTGCCCGTGCCAGCTTGTTGCGGCTAACGTTTCTGGAAATAACCTGTGTTTTTACGCAACCTGCTCGTTGCATTTGTTGGAAACGTTCTGGGTAACGTCGTGGAGCTCCGCAGCCGTAAGCTACCATCTCAGTCCGCGATGACCGAGCGCGTCATCCCCCGCAAGGCTCTTCCACGCTGCCACCTGTCATGGTTTATGGTGTACTTCGTCTGCGTAACCCACCAGTATACAACGGCACTGAAGATCGAGATGTCGAGGACTGGCTGGCAGAGTACGAGATGCCAGCGCGATTTACAAGTGGATGACCCTCGAGGCTGACTCACGTCATCTTCTACTTGACGGATTCGGCCAACCTATGGTTCACCAACCACCGAGCCGACAACCCCACCTGGTCGGTTTTCAAAGAGGCCGTCACCTCGTTTTTCGGTCGTCCAGCCATGCGTAAGCTTCGTGCTGAACTGGGACTGCGGGGACGATTTCAGCGAAATGGTGAGAGCTTCACGAGCTACATTGAGGATGTGATCAGCCTCTGTAGGCGAGTTGATGCCAGGATGAGGAGGCTGACAGAATAAAGAATATAATGAAGGGCATTGATGACGACGCTTTTCATAGCTTGTGGTCAAAGACCCACAGACCGTCACGGCCATGATTCAGTTATGTCAAAGTTTCGATGAGCTGCGCAAGCAACGAGTTTCTACACGTCGCGCTAATACGCAAACAGCTATATTTCGGCCTTGGAGTGCAAAAGCAGTGGCCCCGACTAGAGCGTCTTGAAGCCTCAAATCAATAGTACATCCGGGAGGAAGTTGCGCAACAGCTCTCTCTTGTCGCCACCATCAACGAGACCCCACAACATGGACCACTCACTTCGCCGTGCTATTCAGACGCAAGTTGCCGAGGCTCTCCCTTCGCCCGCATCCCCAATATCAGTGACTGCACCGCTGACTTATGCAGAAGCCGTCCACCGACCTCCTTCCCAACCGCCGCTCCCTTCATACAGTCTAGCCACCAACTACTACAGGTCACCAGTTTCAGTTTATCCGGTGAATCGGCCCTTTCCACCACCTCGAGCACCTGTAAACTCTTGGCGTACTCTGGATAACCGGCCCATCTGCTACAACTGTGGTATCCCAGGACATGTCGCGCGCTACTGTCGTCGCCGTGGATTCTATTTTAATGATGTGCAGCATTCCGGCAACATACTCGGCAATCAGAATCGCATGTGACACCTGATTCACAAGACCCCCACTCACGTCGACCAGACTTCAGCCGACGTCGATCTCCTTCACCACGTCTTCGGTTCCTCCCCCATGCTTCGCCGTTCCAACTACGCCCAGGAGGAAAACTAACAGTCGCAGTTCCTGAGGCAAGAGCTGCGCCACCGACGACATTTCCAAGGCCTCATCTTTCGCCCCCTAACGAGATTGCCACGTTTGTGGACGGTTTCGCCACCACTGCTCTTGTCGACACAGGTGCCGCTATTTGTATAATCAGTGAAATGTTATGCCGCAAACTGAACTAAGTGACGACTCCACTGGTTGAAATTTCTTTACGCACAGCGAGTTCGCAACACGTCCAACCTTCTGCCGCATGCACTCCTCGTGTTGTGATTCAAGGAGTGCTTTACATCGTTGAATTTGTCGTCCTTCCGCATGCGTCTCATGAAATCATCCTGGGATGGAACTTTTTTCCGCTAATCATGTGCTTATTGACTGCGCTCGTGCTCAACTCGTTTGTTTTCATTCAACACGACAATCATAGATCTCCCTCGCTCACCCAAAAAGGTGATCGTCGCCGCTGACGTCATCATTTCTGCTTTTTCGGCCGCCGCGGTATCTCTTTTGTGCAACTCCATTTCCGATTCAACAGCCATATTTATGTCGTCACAAGAATGCGCTCGTCGCCGGAACCTTGTCGTCCGTTGCCGTCAAACACTTGCCGATGGCTCCAGTGCCGTGTACGTGTGCAATCCGTTTCCTTGTCCCGCTAATTTATTGCATGGCGAATGCATGGGAGTTGACACTTATGATGACATCTTTCCTTTCGATGCCCGTTCTGATACGACATCGATGTCCGTGGATGCTGTCACAGCTGGCACCGCGCCCTCACTACCTGAAGAAGACGTTCTGCTGCGCAGCGTAGACACCGGCCTACGCAAGACAAGCGCAATCAGCTCATTCAACTACTTGACTGTTTCCGCGCCTCTTCGACCACGGACAACCTCCCTTGGGACGCACGTCAGTTGTCGCTCACCATATCGACACCGGTCATCATACTCCACTTCGTCAGCGCTCCTACCCCGTCTCGCAGGCTGAGCGTGACGTCATCACTCAACACGTTGACGATATGCTGCAACGTGGTGTTATTCAGCACTCACACAGTCCTTGGGCTTCGCCAGTGGTCCTCGTGTGAAAAAAGGATGGCTCCATCAGGTTTTGCGTGGATTAAACAACATCACACGCAAGGATGTTTATCTCTTTTCCACGCATTGATGACGCCTTGGATTGCCTTCAAGGTGCGAAGTTTTTCTCTTCACTGGATCTACGCTCTGTATATTGGCAAGTGCCAATGGCTGAACCAGACTGTCCAAAAACGGCGTTTGTGATCCCTGACGGCTTATCTGAATTTAATGTAATGCCCTTCGGTCTTTGCAATGCGCCTGCGACTTTTGAAAGAATAATGGACAGTGTCTTCAGGGGGCTTAAATGACACATCTGTCTTTGCTCTTTAGACGACATAGTTGTATTCTCGGCGAATTTCGAAACTCATCTCTCCCGTCTGGAACAAGTTCTCCAGTGCTTACGGCAGCGGGTTGCAACTAAACTTCAACAAATGTCGTTTTGGCGCCCACAAACTCACAATTCTCGGCCACGTCGTTTCAAAAGAAGGAATATCGCGAGACCCTGCCAAACTGCGTGCCGTTGCCGAGTACCCAAGCCTACTACCCTAAAAGAGCTTCGTAGATTCTAGGCTTGTGTTCCTATTTTCGGCGTTTCATTCGCAATTTTGCCTCTATAATTGTCCCTCTGACTCAGCTTCTCTCCCGTAGCGCGGACCTCCCTGGCTGGAATTACCACTGCGATGAGGCATTCACAGCGCTACGCCGGCTACTCACCTCTGCGCCAGTTCTCCGCCACTTCGATCCCAATGCACCCACTGAAATTCACACGGATGCAAGCGGTGTTGGCCTCGGTGCCATTCTCGCTCAACGCAAGGATGGCTGCAACGAGTACGTTGTCGCCTATGCCAGCCGTACACTATCGAAGGCAGAGTCCAACTATTCCGTCACGAAAAGGAGTGCTTGGCTATCTTTTGGGCTATAGGAAAATTCGCACCTACCTTTACGGACGCCTTTGACGTTGTCACAGATAGCCATGCCTTATGCTGGTTAGCGTCTATGAAAGATCCTACTGGCCGCCTCGCTCGTTGGGCTTTACGCCTTCAGGAATACGATATCCGTGTTGTTTATCGCTCAGGACGCAGACATTCAGACGCTGATGCACTATCCCGCTCTCCACTGCTTCCTGACCTTGCCTGCTTATCAACTGCCATTTGCAATTCGTCATCGTTGAGCATCACTGACATGCCATCCGAACAGCGCAAGGATCCTGGATCAATTCTCTGCTTGACGTCCTCTCTCACAGTTCATCAGAAACGACTTCACGCTCCCTCTCTCGTCAAGCAAGACACTTTGCTGTCCGTGAAGACTTGTTGTATCGCCGCAATGACGTGACGGACGGCCGTAGGTGGCCTTGTCGTCCCTCGTCATTTGCGTTCGGACATCTGCGCTGCCTTTCACGATGACCCCCAGTGTGGCCACGCTGGAGTATTTAGGACTTTTCTCGCCTTCGTCTAAGATACTACTGGCGCGGCATGTATCGGCACGTTCGCCAGTACGTTCGGTCATGCACCACGTGTCAACGACGCAAGACGCCTTCTCACAGCACTGCTGGCCCTTTGAACCCTTAACCTGCCCAGCGAGACCATTCGACCGCGTCGGAATTGATATTTATGGTCCTCTACCCAACTCTCTTCGAGGTAACCGGTGGATTATCGTCGCCGTAGATCATTTGACACGCTACGCTGAAACATCTGCGATGCCTGCTACCACTGCGGAAGACGTTGCGTCCTTTCTTCTTCACCATCTCATTTTGCGGCAATGTGCACCTCGTGAATTACTGAGTGAACGTGGACGCGTGTTTCTCTCGAACGCCGTCGATGAGCTACTCAAGGCATGTCGCACTGTCCATCGGAAATCCTCGGCATACCGTCCTCAAACCAACGGCATGACGGAACGCTTTAACCGTACCCTTGGAGATATGGTTGCCATGTACGCCTCTGACTTCCACACTAATTGGGACCGAGTGCTTCATTTTGTCACGTACGCGTACAACTCTGCGCCACAAACAACCACGGCTTTTCTCCTTTCTTCCTCCTGTACGGACGTGAGCCATCATGCTCCATGGACGCCATTTACCTTACAGGCCTGATGTTTCCGAAGCGGCGACCCTGTTTCCGAAGCAGACTGCTTATGTTGAAGAGTTGTGTCGCAACTCGCTCGCTCATTTACGCACAATACCAATGGCACCAGAAAACTGACCACGATTCCTTGCTCTACTGTACACTATAACCAGGAATGCTGGTTGGCTCTGGGTCCCGTCTACCCCTCCCGGTCTTTCCCGCCTTCGTCGGAAATAATATGGGCCCCTACCGTGTGGTGCGGCAAACATCTCCTGTCAACTATGAAGTTGAGCCATGATCAACCTAGCCCAACGCGCGTGGGGCGTGAAACAGTACACGTATCACTCCTCAAATCGTGTATGAACCCCTTGTCGTGTCCTTTCCTAGGTCGCCCAGGTTTGGCTCTTTCTGCGCTGGGGAGTAATTGTGCCGAAGCATAGTGGCGCCAGCTCTGTGACGCGTGAAAGAAGACGTGACGTCCAGTGTGTGGCTCGTGCTGCGGGTGTCCTGCGTGTACCAGCTTGTTGCGGCTAAACGTTTCTGGAATAAAACTGGTTTTTACGCAACCTTGCTCGTTGCAATATATATATATATATGCCCGGCTCCAAACCTAGGGCAGCAATATCTCCTAACTAAACTCACTAATTTCAAGAGCTCATTAACGTATAAAAGCTCCTCAAAATATCAGCGGGTAACATAATTTTCCGACCACATTACAGCATGAAGAAATTTGTTTTTACAGTTATGAAGTGTCGCATATGGCGTGAAAAATGAGGTTGAGCCCTCTAGATTTTCTCTTTTAAATCCACAATCAAAAGGTAAACTGTACCACGAGGTATGCTGTGCCAAGCCATCACGCAGCCGCTCTTTATTTGGTAGGACATCGTATAACAAAATACAATATTCTGTGTTCTCGTTACATTTTAACGAAAACTTGAAATTCAGCGACATGGTGCATACCCCTCGAGAACTTTTCAGCTCTTTCGAATGCATCAAGAAAGCATTAAAAAGCGCCCATTGGATCTATCTTGTTCTTGGGAATATTTTGTTTGGCACTCCAAATTCCCCATTCTCTACAATTATCATCGAAAAACTGGAGTGGCATCTATGGACGCAAGCGGTTCAATGCAAGAGAGTGAAGGGGAGCTTGATGCTACCACTTGTGCTGCTGGAATCCTGCTCTGTGGCCTTTTAATCCACACAAATGATTAAGCGGGAGCACTGCGTTCATTCTGCGTTGATTAGGTCGGTAATTCTGAATCGAAGTCAATGTTATTCACAATGTCGCTTGAAATAAATTGGAAGATTCCACGTGCAGAAGAAATCGAGGATATGCAAAGCACGGCTGAGAAAGCGTTATATGTCATTTTAAAGTCAGCAGACCATTACGAGGTTCACGTAAATTAGTCCGTACATGACTTGCGTGTCATGATTATCATGTTTGAATGCGTCGTTTACTTTCGTCATTTATTCACGTCACGTGATACCAAATTTAGTAATGTAGAGCAAGCGAAACATTCACGAGAACGCTATGAGCGTGGTTGGTATATTGTCATGTTCTTATATGACACGCGTGTAAGGATTACCACGTTTGCACCAGTCATATACTTTCGTCATTCACTGACGCCACGTAACACCAAATATTGGTATATGTGGAGCTGTGAAAACGGCTGCTGTGAAAACTATGTCACGCAGTTGGCAATTAGCGGCGTGAAATTCAGGCACGTAGTATGACAAGACATAGAAATGTTCAAGAGAGAGGGAAACAGGGAGTAAATATTTTAGTAGGCAGAGGAGGAGGAGGAAAAAAACCTTTATTGATGCTGGCTGTGCCAGATAGCCCTTATCCCCACCGGGCTGGTTGACATCCCTAGTCCGGGACGTCATTAGTCGAGGCCGCCACCCGAGCCCGCTGGACTAGAGTTCGCTGTTCCTCTAGTGTGGAGCTATTGAGTAGGGTCGTCTCCCAGTCCTCTTTGGTGGGGTTGGGAAAGGGGGTTCATTATGGGTTCATTTTGCAGGCCCAGACCATATGGTAAGTGTTGGCCACTTCCCCACAGTACTGGCACTGCCCACTTATTTTTGGGTCGTAATATTTGACTATGGCTGGACAGACTAGCGTCTTTGTCTGTATAGGCGCCGCAAAATGCGCTCCTCCGTTTTCGAGAGTCCCTTCGCTAGTGCAGGGTACAAGCGGCGTTGCTCAATGTAGTATTCTTTGATTTCTCGAAACCATGTTAAAGGTGTGAGACGTTCAGGTCTATCAGGGGAACGGGGAGTTTCCCGGGAAGTAAGCACGCGGGCCGCTGCATGTGCAGCCTCGTTACCCTGTAGACCCTGATGTCCCGGAGTCCATATAAGACGTTTTGGGGTAGGGTCGTGGTTACTGATGCTGAATTTTACAAGTCTATTAGCCAATGGAGAAATTTCTCCTGCAGGATAGCTCTCGCAGGCTCTTGGAGAGTCTGTAACTATTTGTTTTGAGTTTAGATGGGATACTGGCAGTGCAATGGCCACCTCCTCCGCCTTACTTGAGCTTGTGGCTTCGAAAGTGAGGCCGTCCACCTGCGTTCTTTGATGTATTACCGCCACCGTGTAGTATCCCCTAGGTGACGGCCCAGCCACATCGACGTAATAGACCCCATTACGGGAGCCAAGCCGTTGTTCAAGTGCCTCAGCGCGTGCTTGCCTTCTACATTGGTGCGCCTCCCTGGTCATATTACGGGGAAGCGGGGACACCCAGAGTTTTGTTCTCCAAAGTTCAGTAATACGCTCCGCGTTTGGATTTCGCATTCGTGTCACTTCAAGAGGCGGTCCAGTAGGCGCCGCCCGGGGGGCGTCTGCGTAAGACGCGTATATTGATTTGTGAGGTCGGCTTCTTGGAGCTCTTGTATAGAGTTAAAGACTCCCAATGCAGAGAGTTTCTGATTTGAAGTGCTGATGGTTAAATCAAGTGCGCGCTTAATTATAAATTTGAGAAGGCGTGGACTTCCGCTTCAGCTTAGCAATATATATGTTCTGTAAATTGCACCCTCCACTGCGCCAATCTTGGAGTCCACGAAAAAGCATTTCTGGAAGGTGACGTTTCTGCATGGTACCTATAGTGGTACCAAAACAAACAATGTCACAGTTAATGTGAAGTTTTAAAAATCTTTCTTCTGCACTTGGAAAGAATGACAAAGGGGCATAAATCAAATGCTTAAGGTTATTTGCGATTTTCGTGTGTTTTACTTTTTTTTATTGATATGTTATATAAGGAGATGTTGGCGCACCATTATGGCGCCGGCTACTCCTTAGCCGTTGATTGAAACTTGAACACGTATCTTGAAGCAAAACATACAAAGCAGTGCATGGAAAATAGGAAACTCAGGCACAGATATGCAAAGACACACTTATACGCACATATCACAATGGTATGTAAATGTTTGAAAGTCATTGTAAGAAGTCTCTGGAAACAACAAAACACAAACAACAAACACAAAACACAACAACAAAACAACAAAGCATACGTCTGGTTCTTATAAAGATGCATTCGCTCGTATGTACATAATAGTCGACACGTCATTCATTTCACAACACACACGTGATGGGTGTCAC
>NW_023607497.1:0-40070 GCF_013339725.1 Rhipicephalus microplus
CGTGGACTTCCGCTTCAGCTTAGCAATATATATGTTCTGTAAATTGCACCCTCCACTGCGCCAATCTTGGAGTCCACGAAAAAGCATTTCTGGAAGGTGACGTTTCTGCATGGTACCTATAGTGGTACCAAAACAAACAATGTCACAGTTAATGTGAAGTTTTAAAAATCTTTCTTCTGCACTTGGAAAGAATGACAAAGGGGCTAAATCAAATGCTTAAGGTTATTTGCGATTTTCGTGTGTTTTACTTTTTTTTATTGATATGTTATATAAGGAGATGTTGGCGCACCATTATGGCGCCGGCTACTCCTTAGCCGTTGATTGAAACTTGAACACGTATCTTGAAGCAAAACATACAAAGCAGTGCATGGAAAATAGGAAACTCAGGCACAGATATGCAAAGACACACTTATACGCACATATCACAATGGTATGTAAATGTTTGAAAGTCATTGTAAGAAGTCTCTGGAAACAACAAAACACAAACAACAAACACAAAACACAACAACAAAACAACAAAGCATACGTCTGGTTCTTATAAAGATGCATTCGCTCGTATGTACATAATAGTCGACACGTCATTCATTTCACAACACACACGTGATGGGTGTCACATGACACTGTACATAATAAGTACATGTGTTACAAATGAAAGCTTGTTCTTTGTTATTACTTGTCAGCAATCCCGCTGTCTTGTAAAAAACGTGTTAATGCTTTTAAAGCGTGGGACTGTAAAACTCCAGTTGGCCACGGGCCCAGAAGTTTTTTCATGCTAAATGGTCTGTGGTCCAATGCGAACAGTTCGCTTTTAAGACGGCGTCTCGGCGTGTCATGATGTGGACAGTTTATGAGAAGGTGACAGACGTCTCATCTATAAATCCACAATCGCATTCGGGAGTTTCAGCTCTGCCGATTCTGTGAAAAAATTTTTTGTGTATGCGGTGCCTAGTCTCAATCGGTGAATTAGAGTTTCCATCCTTCTATCTAATGCCAGCGTAATTTTGAATTCAATAAATGGATCGATATGATATAAACCGCAACTCTTTGTACTTTGGTCAAACCAAGCAGTTTTGCTCAATCTGAAAGTTGTATTCTTTATAATACTACGCAATTCATTTTTCGAAATCGGTAAAGAAACAGTAACGTCTTTACGATGTGCTTGTCGTGCTGCTTCATCGGCAGCTGTGTTTCCAGGAATGTTGCAGTGGCCAGGTATCCACTGGAATTTGATCTCATGTTGCACCTTCTTTGCTTTAGTGAGCTCCTTCAGCGTTTCGTGTGTCATACTATCACTTATTACTGTCCTGTTTGTACTGGAGAGTGATCTTAATGCGGCCTGTGAGTCACTGAAAAGTACCCATTTTCTAGCGTCTGCTACGGAGTTTATAAACTTTAGAGCATACAGAATAGCGAAAAGCTTAGATGTTGTAGATGACGTCTTGCGGCATAATTTAAAAGATTCCTGAATATTGAGCTGTGGTATGATAAATGCCGATGTTGAAGACGTAGTACTTGAGCCATCTGTGTAAATATGTATGTACCCTGGATACCGTATGTGTATCTGATAAAGCGCTAGTTGTTAAGCAGCTTGGATGAACATGTCTCTCTTTCTGATAATGCCATCCACTGAGAATTCAATGCTTGGTATAACAAGCACCCATGGAGGATAGTCCCTTTCAGAGTTCCAAAATTCATGTCTGGGTAATATATGTACATTACTCTGTACTTCGTTATGAGCATTGCTTTTATCTCTTAGTAAAATCTCCAGTGCCACTGGGTGGTCCCTGTGTTGCGTCTGTAAGCGAAAAAATGGCTGCATGTTTCAATTGTTCTCATGACTGGAAAGGGTGGTTGTCGAGTCTCTGCTACGACAAGGCTGCTGGAAGTCGCTCATGGAACACCTATGCAGACGCGCAGTCCCCTAGCTAATAGTCTTTGAAGTCGCTCCTCTGAAGTGTGGGAAAGGCCGTGTAACACTGCTGCAGAATATGCAACTTTTTGTCGTATTAAAGCATTGTGAACAGCGAGCATGGATGATACAGATCCACCCCATGATGTCCCATCAATTCTGCGGAGTATATTCACTAGCGTATTCACCTCGTTTTCGAGTTTCTTTATGTGAGGTGCCCATGATAGCTGCCTATCAAGTATTACTCCGAGAAATCGATGCTGTGTCACAATCATTAGTGGTTCTTCTTCTAAATTGAGATTGAAGTTCTTTAACTTCTTAGGGGTGAAGGGCAATACAGCTGTCTTTGCGCGCGATAGAATCATTCCTCTTTCTTTTAAAAAATTGTTGATAATATTTATTCCGTCTTACAATGCAATCTGAATTAACCGTATGTCCGTGCCAGATGCCCAAATGCACACATCATCTGCATATCAGGAGTATTTCAACCTGGAAGGCAGTCTTTTAGCTAAATCAGCCATAACACAGTTGAAAAGAAGAGGGCTGAGTACGCTTCCTTGTGGCACTCCCTGTCTGACGTCGTGTTCTGCACTTTTTCCTTCGCTCGTCTGAATGAATATTTTACGACCTGATAAAAACTTGGATACGCACCGCAAAGACCTGCCGACAGTCCGTGTTCCAACATACTCAGCAGAACATGAGTGTGACTGACTGTGTCAAATGCCCTTTTAATGTCCAAGAACACTGCGACCGTCAAACTACCACAGGCGCGTTCATGCTCCACATACGTTACTAAGTCCAGTATTGCATCCATTGTGCATCTCTGTTTCCTAAAACCTGTCAAGTAGTTGGAGAATACACCAGTTTTGTTGCACCACCATTGAAGTCGCGCATCAATTTTTTCCATTACCTTACATAAACAGCTTGTCAGACTGATTGGACGGAAGGATTCAAGGTTCAAGGGTGTCTTAGCCGGTTTCAAGATCGGAATGATGCGAGCAGACTTCCAAGACTCGGGTACAATTTCTTGCGTCCATAGATTATTGTAAATATCTAAGAGAATAGTTGTGCCTGTGGGCCCAAGGTTCTTTAGCATATTGTACGTAATGCCGTCCGGTCCAGAGGCCGATTTTTGACGACATGATGCTATAGCACAATGCAGCTCCCTTTACGTAAGTACAGGTCTAGCTGAGGATGCTGGGTCCAAAAGCAAGCATTAATTTTCTGGCTGGCTAATGCGACAGAATTATCAAATAAGGCACATTGTGATGCGGCGGGCCTACTGATAAGTTGAAAAAATTCATCTGCTACCACAGCTTCCGGTTTGTTCAAAGCTACAGCAAGAGCACGAAATGGGAAGCTCTGTGATACAGGGCCACTAAGTGCTCGAATTACAAGCGAAATTCTTGGAACAGGTGTGTGGGGAGAGAGCGTGCCACAGAAATCACGCCAGCGTCATTTACCTAAATTTTCTAGCCGTCTCCGCATTACACTGTGGATTTTCTGTGCATTTTTGTATGCTTCTAAACTTCCGCTGCGTCGATATGCCCTTTCTCAACGTCGTCTGATGGCTCTTAGATGTTCATACTCTCCATCGACTGCAGCATAGTCTTTTGGAATCAGGACTTTCTTTGTACATTTATTCGCATTATCTTGCAGAAATTCAGTAAACCTTTCAACTGTCATGAGTTCACTATTTTGGTTTGTTAGTTGCCGAAAAGCTTTCCAGTTCGTCAGTTTGCTGTAGCGTCTGATGTCGTATTTTCGCAAGTAGGGGTGACTTATTAGAATGGGAAAATGGTCACTCCCACGTGTTTTTACATCCGTTGTCCATACCACACCATTCACTAGATCTTGGGAACACAAGGTTACATCGATGCAACTAGAGTAATTATACCCTTGGAGAACAGTTGGGGAGCCGTGATTTAAAATTGTCAAACTGCATTTGTCTGCGGCACACTCAACAATGTTCCCACGTGCATCACATCGATCACTACCCCAGATTATGTTGTGCGCATTACAGTCTCCGCATATAAACGTATATGAATTAGAATGTTGAAGATATTTGTTAGCTCTTCCACCGAAATGCGGCTTGAAGGTTGTAGGTAAAAAGTGATCACTGTAAAGCACTGCTCACCAAAGGATACTTTGCAAGCGACGAATTCCGGGAAGTCCGAATCACTTGAGTGAACTTGATGAGAAGGTAGGTCCTTTCTGACGCACAAATGTACTCTGCTAGGACCACTTCGACGAGATGACTTATATATCACGTAGTTGGAGAGGCGGAAATCATCATTCATTCCTGCCTTTTGGATGCAAAGTATTGGAAAATTATACTGCAGAAGGAGTTTACGGAAGTCAGCACACTTCCTTCGAAGACCATTGGCATTCCACTGGTATATGGAGACATCTTTGTAGCGCTTATTCATATGTTACTTGTCGCAGGTTTGACCCGGACTGTTGACACAGTAGTGCTTCCAGAGGCAGCAGGGCTTTTACTTCTGGCAGGTTGTTTGCTTCCGGTAGAGCAGATAGGATTGCCTTAAGTGCTGCGAAAAGCATTGGCAGAATCAATTGCATGACTGATGCAGAGGCACGGTCTCCATTGAATGGTTGATTTTCTGAGGCCTGTTGAGAATGACGTGGCGTTTCGATGTCGTAGTTGGGGCGAACACTGGCACTGTCGGTTTTGCTACTTTCCGGCAGAGGTCCTGTGGGCGTTCGTAGCTTTGACGCGTAGGTTGGGTTACTTGAAGGTACTTCTCGTGAGTGGTCTCTCGAGTGTGCTCTTGGCGGCTCTCTTGGCGGTTCTCTTGGCGTGCTTGTCGGCTGTTGTTGCGGTGGCCGCTGAGGTGGATCACGTACAAGATGAACAATCTCAAGGTTTGGAGATGGTTCATTGGGGCGCGGTTTTCTTCTATGGATGAGCTCATGCCGACGCATTTTTGCAGCAGCTTTACTTTGCGGGCAGCCTGAATATGAGGCAGCGTGATTACCTGCACATTTTGCACACTTGGGCTGAAGACAGACTTGCACTCCTTATGATGGTGTTCTGAGCAGATCTTACACCGGCGTGTGTTACGGCAACTTTTCGCCATGTGTCCGAATCGCTGGCAGTTATAGCACCGAAGTGCTGGGCCAAGATATTCTTCCACTGGGTGACTGGTGAATCCTAAGTAGATTCTTCCTGGAATCGGGCGGTAATCTCGAAAATTCAGGATCACTGAGTGAAGTGGACGCGTCGTTACTCCTCCATCTTCCTGGCGGTAGTATTTTATTTGCCGTCGCGCCGATATAACCCCTGCATCTCTCAAGTACTCTAGGAGTTGTTCATCTGAATACTGCAGAGGAACATGTTTTACTTTCCCAACGTTACGAGTGTATGACTCTGGGATGAAAGGCTTAACTTCCAGGCCACCTACATTTGAAAGCATCAGAAGACGCTTAGCTGAACTTAAGGAAGCAACGCTGACACTAAAGCTTCCATCTTTGGTCGTTCTGAATGACTGCACTTTTTTTTAGCAGCGAAAACTACTTCAGCTGACACTCGATTGGGGTTCACTTTCCAGAAGCTAGCACCTTCAGCTGTTGGACGAAAGACGACTGGGATACCCTCTGCTCGTTTCTTTTTATAAGTAACCAACGTAAATGGTTCATCTTCGCCCATGTCTTCTTCATCACTTAGGTAATGAGTTGACGTTTTATCGTCGAGAGGATTCTCTTCTAAGCGAAGCTTCTTGCTCTCAACTTCATCGTCCTCCAATGCTGCTGTGCTCGCTGGAGCCATTTCACGGTTGTGAATTTGCAAACGTGCCTGTTTTAAGATGTTTGGACGCACCTGTAAGCCCCCAGGCTTTTCATTGTGGCCTGCAGTATCACTCATGTGGTTTAACGCACTTGGACGAGCATAAGACTCGTGGCGATGGCTATCAACCACCGTAGTGGTCGCGTACTAGCCAAGTCTTTGATAGAGGAACCTCGTACCTGTAGGGTGCCGAGCCCTCGAAGTCTTCACCCAGCGTCTCGTTGGCACACCACGAAGAAATGAATGTCAGCGTAAAAGTCCAAAAAAATCTGAAGTTGCGTGCGGCGATCGCGGCCCGTGACGCAAGCGAAGTGCTGTGTGGAGCTTTTGTGCATTTGGGATAGCGGTCGGGGCGAAATTCATTCTTAGGTGACAACCATTCATATTTCATTCAACCATTCATTATTCATAACCATTCAACCATTCATTATATTCATTCTTAGGTGACAACCTAAGAATGAATATAAGCCCCACCCACGAGGCCTCATTGCCCTTATTTTCCATGCCTCCGCGCTACGAAGGAAGTGGTTTCCGAACAGTGGTGGTTATATTCGCGCATACAACGATTCGTTACAATACTTGATTGGTATTAAAATATGGAATCCAAATCTCTATCAATAAATTTGAGAAGGCGTGGATTTCTTAGCTTAGCAATATATACGTTGTGTAAATCGCACCCCCCACTGCGCCAATCTCGGAGTCCACGAAAAAGCAATGCACATTTCTCGAAGGTGAAACTTCTGCGGGGTACCTATAGTGGTACCAAAACAAACAATGTCACATTTAAAGTGAACAAAAAAATCTTTCTTCTGCACTTTGAAAGAATGACAAAGGGGCATAAATCAAATTTTTAAGGTCATTTGCGATTTTCGTGTGTTTTACTAAACTTTCGAAACCAGGATTCTTCGCTATCTGCTGTAACTAGGGCAACTATCACTCAAAGCGAAGAATGGAGAAGTGACCTGAGATTTAATTCATGAAGTTTGGTTCTTGTGCTGCCGTAAATACCGAATGTGCGTCTCGTGTATTGGTGCTTGTCCTCATGTTTGAGGTAAACGCCAATGTTTCATTTAATGTCTTCTTTCAACGAAATAATAGCGCGTAACGCGCATCGTGTTTAACTGAGGGAGTCATTGCATACTTATTTCCAAAGTGATGTACGCGGGTAAATGGCGGTGACTAAAAGATGTAGGTGAATGTTTACATTCTTGGTTTAAAAACTTGCACTCGATGGTTTGCCATGACCCCGTCAGCCCTTGAATATTCAACTTATTTAAGGCAGGACCCAGTTCTGTAGCAAAAAAGGCCACTACCTTCAATAAATGTGTCTGTGTGAAGGTTTGTCTGTGCAGGCAAGGGGGTTTTGTCTCCTCGGAGAATGTGGGTGAATTGCTTGCCAGACATTGCTTTCACAGGGCAGAGCAATGCATCCATCTTTTCCTTCATGGGACTCTAATTTAATACAAGCAAGTTATCTCTATGTGTAATACATGCACGAAATACAGGCAAAATAAAAAAATATACAAAAGTAAGAGTTCCTTATATTATATCGTTAAGTATGATGCAATGTCTTAAAAACAAATTTTTTTTCTCTGATTTAGCGGTGTCACTTGTAACTTATCGTTGACTTTAGTGGGGTCGTGATGTAACTGATCGTGATTGATCGTTATCGCTGCGTCTATATCGATCGATGTAGCGATATTACATGGCTCTCGTCATCTCCCGGTTTAAAAAATCTCGCTCGGTGTTTTTCATGCGTTCGTACTTCAAGCGCAATACAAGCTCTTACGCAACGGATGCTTCAACCTGACACGTAATTGTGAGCCGGTGGTGATGAAGTCCGTTAAAACGAGGCATCTGTGCCAATCCGCACACGCCAAAATAATTACACGTACACACGATGACCACAATTCGCTTTTTACTGCATACGTGCACCAATGCATAGTCTCCCAACCTGGTTTGTTTACTCTCGTTACTGCGTGAAGCTGGCAGGTCCTCTCAGTTGCTTTTTTCTCACACCTCGCCCGCACTTACAACACTCATATGGGTGTACAACACAGCGCGTATTGCAAACGATCACCAAGATTCTCACGTTGCGACACCCAAGTAATACACTCACTCACGCATATGCGGTAACGCTGATGCCACACCTCTTGCGGGCGCTATATCACAGACGCGCAGATTCCACAGAAAACACATGCGCACATTCAGAGGGCAGGTCTGTAGGTCTACCTTCACCTTACTGCACACGAATGACCACGACGACAATCGTCGAAAGTGGCCATCCTAGCGGCGCAGAGCATAGACACCGTGTTGCTGCTTCACGCTGCCGAACTGACAGAACGCGGTGAAGCTCTGCCGCTTCGGTGCACTTGAAACACTGCAAAACCATTAACTCCAGCATCTAATGACGGCTGACGAGGATGATGTTGAGGGCGAGTGGATGAAATAATTTCTTCTTGACGAAGAAAACGCCACAGACAACCGAATGGACGCCTGACGGTCTCGGTGCAGCGGCACATCGCCTCTCATCGGGAACATGCTTAACTTGTCATTTGTTCGTCGTGACTCTTTCGTCATAGTAATGAGCGGGCGTAGTTGGACACGCATAATACCAATTGACAGTGGTACAATTTACTTATAAAGTTTGGGATCTTTGACGCCGAAATTTTGGTCTGTCTGTCTGTACCTTTGTCTGTTTGTCCACGGTAACAATACCCCAAACAGCACAAAACGTTACCTCATACGGCCGACCCCATCCGCAGCACCCACCAATATTGCTCAGGTTTCAGCGTTCGTACTTGTGCGATTGTCGACTTAAAAACAATTATTACGCATATTAGGGGCATCATAACAACACGTCAATGTTTTGCCTGTGTGTCTGTCTAGACAAGGCACACGCAAGTAATTCTAAGGACCGTAGCGTTTATCACGCTGCGCTGAGAGTGCAACGCGATGCTCAAAAAGGCAAGTGTTTCCAACGCTTTTCTAAGACGACAACGGTGGTGGCACCTGCCCGTCGCTTTGCGTTCTACACCTTATCGCCTACGAGACAGGCGCACATCTTTCTCCGTGGGCGCACCCGCCTTCCTTCATTTCCGAAGATAACTGCCAGATGGCGCTCGTGTCTAACGTGCCTTAAGGTCCCTAGATGAAACAAGTTTCCAAGGTAGCGTCACTCATTGTTCTCGAGCCGTCCTCCTCACTCCCTCGCTTACCCTCCTTTTATCTGCCATCCGCGTCCGTAATCCGTGCATTCCTTGCACGTGACCTTGCAAATGGCTGGTGGTGTTATTTATTATTACGCAAAATGTTCAAAACGAGTACGCATACGCATATGGCTGCAACCAGATTCTCGCCGTTACCAAATACGTCACGTAATCGTAGCCGGGCATAAACTGAAGAGGAGCGTTTCAGTTGGCGCCAAGTGAGTGAGTGAACAACTTTATTCACTTCCTGCAGATTACCGAGCTGGGTTCCCACCTAGGAGCTGGTTGAGAGACCATGTCTCTCAGCAGCTTCTTTGGCCTGCTGGATCGCCCATGCAGAGTTTATTATTTAGTCTTGAGCTGAGCAGCGCGGTCAGCCAACGCTCCCGAAGGTCCTCATTGGAGGCCGCGTCTCTCGTTTTGCCAATTAGTGCTGGACACTCCCAGAGAATATGCACTAGTGTTACCCTAATACTACAATACTTGCACGAATTGGTCATATACAAGTCGAGATAAATGTGTTTCATAATTACGGTATTAGTGTAGGTGCCTGTTTGTAATTGCCGCCATTGAACGGACTGGGCCCGGTTGAGCTTGGCGTGAGGCGGGGAGTATTCCCGTCGTTGAAACTATATTGTTGGATAATGTCGTTGAATTGGGTAAGTCTATCCCCCCCCTCCCACTCCTCCACAAGAGCTGGTCCGTATGGTGGTGTCAACAACTAACGTGGCCCGGAACGTGAGACCTCGAGCCACGTCGAGCGCCACCTCGTTAGGATCAACCTCCGTGTGGTCGACGGGTGTGTGGGCGGGAAACCAAAGAATGCGTGCATTTTGGTCGCCAGAGCGGGTTTTGCTTTTAGTAAGGACTTTCAGTGCCACTGAAGAAATCCTTCCATTTGCGAAATTTCGGACTGCTGTTCGTGAATCACTGATAGTATTGCTACGTAGCTGACGTAGCAGCAGTCAGAAGACGATAACGAGGAAGTGGTCTGTCGGTTGTGCGTGCTGTCTTCCATTTTAGTCGACGCCATACGCATCAGTTTGAATATATATTTTAAATAGACACGCCTAGTGTCATTTTTACGTAACATCTTTGTGGTGGACGTGCTGGGTACTCCCCTGTCTCGATCACGAAGCTCCGCAACGGCCACATCATCATAAGTCCAACCATGTCACAGGTTGAACAACCATCGTCTTCGCCACCTGCCCCTACCGTGACTTCTACATACGTCGTTCTACCTCCTGCTCGTGATCCCGGTGTATTTTTTGGTCAGGATGCCGTTGACGTCGACAAATGGATCAACCGGTACGAACGGGTCAACGCAAGCTATAGGTGGGACCCGACTCTTATGCTTGCCAATGTGCTTTTTTATCCTCGATGGCCCGCCGCGAGTGTGGTTCGAGACGCACGAAGCGGAGATTACGAGCTGGGACTCCTTTAAAGAGAAAATCCGCGACCTTTTTGGCGACACCGTTGGGCGGCAGATCGCAGCGCGGAATCAACTGGCGGCTCATGCACAGACGTCGACGGAGTCGTACGTCGCGTACATTCACGACGTTATCGCCCTATGCCACCAGATTGACGAGCACAAGAGTGAGTCTGAGAAAGTGGCCCATGTGCTGAAAGGCATAGCAGACGACGCATTTAATCTTCTAGTTTACAACAACGCTGCCACCGTCGACGCCATCATTAAAGCGTGCCGGCGGTTGAAAGCAGCCAAGAGCCGCCGTATTACTGAGCGATTCACCCGGCTGCCCAACACGGCCGCAACCTCATCGTGTGAAGCCGCCCGCCAGTCCCCCACGTATGACAACGTCACACGCATTGTTCGTGGGAAATCGAAGCTGCCTGTCCAGCTCCTCTTCAACCACCCGTTTTTGCAACGCTCTCCTCTGACCAACAACAGCCGTCAGTGGCGTTAATACAAGCTGTGGTGAGGCAGGAGTTTGCGAACCTCGGCCTTCCATCAGCATGTCCCTTCACTCGCCCTGAAGTCCCGTCCTACTCCCGAGGACACGCTCACCATTCACCTCCAACAATGCCCTTCCGTAACCCTTCGAAATGGCGAACACCCGACGACCGGCCTATTTGTTTTTCCTGCCACCAGCCTGGGCACGTTTCTCGCTATTGCAGCCGCCGTTGGTCAAACCAACCACGTCAGACTTTCTCTACCTCGGCGATCATGCATCCGACGACCCCTCGACGTTCAGTCGCAGCACCCTTCAATTTCTATTCGTCGTCATCTTACGAGCCTTCCACTGAAGCCCCTTCGCCCGGTCGCCGCCGCTCTCGCTCCCCGTCGCCGCTACGTCGCCAATCCCGCTTTCCGCCACCTCGGTGATTTTCCTCGCCGAGCTTCTCTGGACGACTGCAGCAGAAAAACCAGATATTGCAGCCTATAGATGTGAAGCTGCAATACCAATGACGGCCGAAAATTTTCTACTGACGCTTCCCACGCACCATAGCCTGCTTGAAGTACAAGTCGACCATGTTCCTGTGACCGCCCTCATTGACACAGGTGCGCACCTGTCTATTATGAGCGCTTCTCTACGCTGCCGCTTACAAAAGATTATGACGCCATCTACGACGCAGGCAATACGTGTTGCCGATGGCGGTACTGTACCAGTAATAGGAATGTGCACTGCTCGTGTCAGCATTGCCGGTCGTCACGCCGTGGTCCTTTTTGTGTGCTAGCCTGCTGCCCTCATGACCTCATACTTGGCCTTGATTTCCTTTCGGCACACTCGGCCTTAATTGATTGTTCGTCTGCTACCCTCAGCCTTGATCTACCAATCTTTGCGACTACTCTGCAAAGCCCACCAGCCGCTTGAGCCCAACCACTTTCGTTCACCTGCCACCTCCAGCCGTCACGTACGCGTGTTTGTCATCGACCCCTCCCGTTCCTGACGGTGATTATATCGTTACGCCAATTACTGACGTTCGGCTGACCCGCAGTGTTACTGTACCCTATAACATCACGACCATAGCGGATAACTGTGTGTTACTTCCACTCCTTAACTTTGGTTTCACCCCTCAAGTGTTGCCCTGCCAGATGTCTCTAGCCCAGCTAACTGCCATAACAGAGGACGATGTCAGTGTTGTCACTGTATCTGATCTTGATCGAAGCGCAGTCTCACAGTCACTCAGCTCAGACGATGGTATTTATCGAAACATGATTGGATCGGAGCTGTCGCCTCACCAGGCCGACGCTCTCTGCCAAGTTTTGGCCTCATACAGTGACATTTTTGACACCAACGATCGTCCCTTGGGCCAGACTAAAATTGTCACTCACCGAATCAACACTGGCGACTCTGCGCCCATTCACCGTCGGCCGTACCGCGTGTCAGCGTCCGAGCGAGAAGTGATTAAGAAAGAAGTGGCTAAAATGCTCACGAAAAACGTAATCGAACCATCAACGAGCCCTTCTGCATCTCCCGCTGGTACCAGTAAAAAAGAAAGACGGCTCATGGCGTTTCTGCGTTGATTATCGCCACCTCAACAAAGTTACCAAAAAAGACGTGTACCCTCTACCACGCATTGACGATGCCCTTGATTGCCTCCATGGCGCCACCTTCTTTTCATCTCTCGACCTCCGATCTGGCTACTGGCAAACTGCTGTAGATGACATGGACCGAAATAAGACCGCCTTCGTTACCCCTGATGGTCTTTACCCATTCAAGGTCATGCCATTCGGGCTCTGCGACACTCCAGCGACCTTCGAGAAAAAGATGGACACGCTCCTACAAGGATTTAATTGGTCGACATGTTTGTGTTACCTGGACTACGTGATCATTTTCTCACCTACCTTTGCAACCCACCTTGAACGCCTTTCGACCATTCTATCCATATTTCAACGGGCCGGCCTGCAGCTCAATTCCTCCAAGTACCACTTCGGTCTTCGTCAGATTACCGTATTAGGTAACCTTGTTGACGCTGCCGGCTTACGGCCAGACCCGGCGAAAGTACGCGCTGTAACAAACTTCCCAGTCCCACGCTCTGTCCATGATGTTCGCAGTTTTGTGGGCCTCTGCTCCTACTTTCGCCAGTTCGTGAAAAACTTTGCGGCACTCGCACTGCCACTCACCGACCTTCCCAAACAAGACGTATCATTTTCTTGGGGCCCTCCTCAAGCTGACGCATTCTCTCAGCTAATCACCGCTCTAACGACACCTCCTATTCTTGCACATTTCGACCCCGATGCTCCTACAGGAGTGCGAACAGACGCGAGTGGTCACGGAATTGGTGCAGTTTTGGCGAAACTTCAGCGGGGCAACGACCGTGTAATCGCGTACGCAAGCCGTCTGTTTTCTAAGTCTGAACGCAAGCATTCTATAACAGAACGGGAATGTCTCGCTCTTGTTTGAGCGGTTTCCAAATTCCGTCCTTACTTGTATGACCGCCCTTTCTGTGTCATCAGAAATCATCACGCGCTGTGTTGGCTTTCTTCTCTGAAGGACCCCACTGGACGACTTGGTCGTTGGGCATTACGCCTACAGGAGTATTCCTACTCGGTTGCTTATAAGTCTGGACGTCTCCATCTGGACGCCGATTGCTTATCCCGCTACCCTGTTGATCAGCCCGACGAACCAGACATCGAGCCTAGCCTCAGCGTCATGTCAATGTCCCATATTTAGTATTGAGTATTACGGCTTGGTGGCACTAGCCACCGCCCGATCTAAACGGTACAGCAATATCCATCCATCCATCCGGTGTGGCTTCTCACGGTGAAAAGTGGTGGCAGCAAATTCTGCACAGTGACGTGCTGGCGGATCAACTCAGGGCTGTTCAGAGGGCCCTTGTAAATCATGACATTCATGACATACATATCATGATTTCCATGTTATGGCTAGTCAAATATGTTCCTCATACAGTCATGTTATGCCATACTAAGTTTCCTATCCACACCATTATCGAAACGACCAGGAGAGCTAAAAGTCGCAGGCGAATAGATAGATACATAGATACGCTCAAAGTCGCCGAAGTTCGCTAAGAAATATTTCGCATTCAAAAACAGACGTGGGATGCCAAGTGCCGGCAGGGACTACGTGCAGATGATCCAGCAGCCATCCAAGCCACGCTGAATCGCAAACGGGGATGCAAGTGCTGGTGGCGGGTGGATCCTGAAAACTACGCCGCCGAGTCAGCTTGCGATGTCAGACGCTTGCAGCAACGCCACTCCAAACAAGCAGAATTGCTTGCGCGCACAACAGCGTCAACGTGATAAAATAAGGGCGCCCATTCGCCGGGAGTTTTTCCAGTGGCACTTTGACTTCACCAGCGACGTCGGTGACTCCTGGTGGTTCGAGAACAGCCACTGCGATTAACGCATTGCGAAACACATTTACCCGTTGAATACACTCCTTGATGTCCATGATAATGCAAAGCAGAATGTGAGGCATGTTAAAAAAAACCAGCACATCCACGGAGTGAATGATGATAAGTGAGGCGAAGTGTCCGTCACCCCATCCGTGCTTCCGTCCGTCCGCGCGACCATCTGTGCGTCCATTCATGCGTCCGTCCGTCTGTTCGTGCGCCCATTCGTCAGCACGTCCACGCGTCTGTCCATCTGTCAGGCTGTCTTCTAGTTTGTCTGTCCGTCCATCCATCTAGTGAACACTGCAAGTAATGCTATCTCGCGTTCCGGTAGCTACGTAAGACAACAAAAAAGGATGGACAGACCCACGCCTTAAAGGGGCCCAGAAACACTTTTTGAGCATAGTCAGAAAACGCTGCCAATCAGAAGCAGAAGCTCCTGACAACACGCCAGCCAAATGTTGTAGCGCAACACACGGCCAGGAATTGACAATAAATCATCAAATTCAGCTGAAAATGGCTTTCTTTTCTCTCAACACATAACGGAGTAAGCCCAAAAATCAATCGTAGTAAGCTCATCTATCAGACATTGGCTGATTTGAACATGCCGCGCTAGGTCGTTACAGAGATCACCACGGGAGGCCACTACTTGTCGAAGCGTGCGCACGCGATCACTCTGAAAACCCACGCATTCAAGGACAAAAAAAAGGAAAAAAGTGCTCAAGGTCAGGAGGTCTGCGTGAAATTTTTTTTTCCCCTTCCCATTCCTCCCTGCTTAGCTTCAAGCGCTTTCGTCAGGACGAGAGAAAACAAAATGCGATTGCAGCGCGTGGCAAATCTTCGTAACTCAGGCTCGTACTGGACAGATTCTCAAAATTTTTTGCGGCGTTGATTTTTGAGGCAATACGCTTTTCCGGTGACTTAATTTCATGGTTACTCAAAAAAGTGTTTCAGGGCCCCTTTAAAGAGCTTCGCCCCTAAAATGACACTGTGGTAAACCCAAGCCAACTCTGTGTCTAACCTCCCTAAAAAGCACGAACATGTAACCGATAATTGTGAAAGGCTTCAGCGCAGCGTCTCCTTTGGTGTAAACAACGAGGCCACACGTTTCAGCTTTCACCTGTTAATAGGCGAAGGCTGAAAGCTGACCCACGGACTGCTAAACAGAGTGCTGAGTGAAAGCGGACCTACACAGTGCTTGGAGAACGGCTTTTTTAAATGTGAAGCATTTCTTAGCGATCTTTGGCGACTTTGAGCATCTCTATTTATGAATCTATCTAGCTGCTTACCACTTTTAGCTTTCCTGGCCGTGTCGATAATGGTATCGATACCAAAGTTCGTAGTGCGTAACATTGCTGTATGATGAGCATAACTAACTAGTCATAACATGAAAAACATGACATGTTTGTCATGATTTGATTTCGCAGTCATGCTGCGGTGGTTTCGTTCACATGACATGTTGCAAAACTGGTATGGTATGACATTACTGCATGGCGAACACAAAAGACAGACCCTAACATGAAAATCATGACATGTGTGTTATGTAACAACATGACTAGATTCCACACTCATGATACGCTCGTGGCCGTTTCGCTAGCTTCACCTATACCAAATCTGATATTACCTCACGTGAATAGATGACGATGGTATGTGACTGGTGCAAACATTATAATCATGAGATGCGTGTCATTTAATAACATGACTACATGCCACGCTCATGATGCACTCACGGCTGTTTCGCTAGCTTCACGTATACCAAGTTTGGTATTACGGGATGTGAATGGATGATGAAGGTACGTGACTGGTGCAAAAAGGATAGTTATGAGATGCGTGTCATGTAAAAAAATGGCAGCATATTCACGGAGTGAATGATGGAGAGTGGGGCGAAGAATTCGTCCGTCCATTCGTTCTTGCTTCCGTCCGTCCATGCGTCCGTCTGTGTGACCGTCCATGCGTCCATCAGCCCGTCCGTGCGTGCGTGTGTTCGTGCATCCGTCCCTGCGATCGTCCATGCAGGCGCCCCTGCGTCCGTTCATGCGTCCATCCATGCGTCTGTCTATGGGTCCGTTCGTCCATCTATTCAACACTCCAAGTACCACCATTTCGCATCTTTTCATCATATATTCCCCATACAGAAGCACCGCCATCCAGTGGACATTCCAAGGACTAAACGAGAGGTAGCACACGCACACTTTCTTATGGCTTGCGCTTCGGGTCCACTTCCCACCTTTAACCACCTCGAGTTCAAGGTATATACTAGTTCACTATATTCATGGCCCTGCGGCCGAACGCTCGCTAAACCTTTCGAAAACCAAGGAGGTTACGCCCAGCGAGTATGACGTAGCAAACTTTTTCAGTCAGATAGTGCTCAATGTACATGCCAATGGCTGCTAATGGGAAATGAGAGGCGGAGAATTCGGTTTTTATTTTCTTACGGCTTGCGCTTCGTATCTACTTCCCATTTTTAACCACCTCGAGTTCATTCATGGTATATACAAGTTCATTGTATTCATGGCACTGCGGCTCAACGCTCGCTAAACCTTTCTAAAGCTAAGAAGGTTAACCCAGCAAGTATAACGTAGCAACCCTTTCTTGTCAGATAGTGCTCAATGTACATGCCAATGGCTGCTAATGGTGACCGCAGCCTGCGCATTAACTAAAAGCCGAATGCTCCTGTCTCTCATTCCCCATTAGCAGCCATTGACATATACATTGAGCACTATTTTTATTGTTAAAAAACGCACAGAAGAACAGAAGAAGTCTCTCACTGGCACCAACTTGGAGGGGAAAATGTTATACTTGTTACATACTACGGGGGACGAACGGGTGCCGCTATAAGGAGCTTCGCCCCTAAAACATGACCACATGCCACACTCAAGGCAATAATACACTTCGACGTGACCCGGTGCGCGTGCGTGCTGGCGTTCGTTTCGTCGCGTCACTCCGGCAATGCCACGCCGATCTGCCGGCCATATACTCACAGGCGCACACTGCGCTGCGTTGCTTTTACGCATGCGCATTTGCGCGCCCGGCGTCCCTCCGTCACGAAGAGGGGCGAACACGGTGCTTCCTGGTTAACGTCGTCCGACTCGAAATGCATGTCGCATTACGCACCTGTTGCCGCCGGGCGCGCCGACGGACCATAGAGTTACATAAAAATGACAAGAGTGGTCACTCGGGCCAAAAAGCGGCTGAGGTAAGCAGCTTCACCCCAACCTTAAGAATGGAACACATCGCTTACTACTTCAAGGAAACACGCGTAATAGTCATTTACTGCAGTGGCTTTTTCTAGTGCACTATACGTATAGTGTTTTTGCGCATGTGACAGTGGCCTGAGTCCGCCTTTATCATCTGCGATTGTACGCTGCGATAACGCTGGGCTGGGGTCAGGCATTGATCGAACGCGAGAGAAGTGCACATGGCGTCGACGCGACGGCAACGTTGTCACACTCGATGTTCATCAGCATTTGCGGATACGAAGACGTATGTGTAGCAGCAAGGAGATGCCATAAAAGATGTGCGATAATGTGCTTGGCGTGCGTCGTGGTCTTCGCTTGTTTCGTCTGCCTCTCAGCTTGGCTGCTGTAGGTACAAACGCCAGCAATACTATCTGTATTGCGTATGGCATTGGTCATTGAAGCCTTAACCTAACGTTTATGGCATTGTGCTCTTCGTTTCGCACACTGTTTTCGTGTATTGCTTCGCACGAAAGAAAACTGTCTGAAATGCTTCGCAGCACGTTTGCGAGAAAACTCTTCTTGGCTCAAGATATTGAGTCACCGCTCACGTTGTTAGGTTTTCTTTGTGCTACTACATGTATTCGGATTCTCTGCATGAGTGAGATTTTGTGAAAAGTGCAGCTGTGCTCCGTATCATTGTCTGTGCCGTTCGCAAATAGCTTGAAGCACTAACGAGCGCAAAAGAGAGAAGTGGTTAATCTAGAAAAATGTTTGCTGGCCAAAGCTAGGACGTAATCTTTGAGAAAACACTTTGCTTTGATAACGACATGCATGACACCTCAAATTGCTTCGTTTTTCCTGCGGCAACTGCGTGCGGCTGTTTTTCGCGAAAGAGCGATATAAAGTGTCCAGAAAAAAATTAGTGCGAAGGTGGAAAAGAAAACGTAGCCAACATTTTTTTTTTTTTCAGTTCATGCCGGAGTCAACTGCTGAGGCAACTACTGCCGTGCCGCGTTGCGCACTGTATGTGTACTTGTCTGCGTTTATTGCAGTTTTATTCTTCTGCGATTCTTGTTATATTTTTGCCTATATGTATATTTCTTGTGTGTAATTTATATTAATGATATGGCAGCTGCATTTTTGCATCTCCCAGTGCAATGAACCTCTTTTTCTGCCTGTGTTTAATTAACAAAGTGCGCATGTGCTTACCAAAATAATCACTTCAAAATAAAGGTTACTAGCTCAACGTATACAGAATTTGGTATTACGTGACGTGAATACAAGACAAAGGTAAATAAAATGTCCAAACATAATAATCATGACATGCGGGTCATGTAAAACTTGACTACATGACACGCTTATAGCACGCTCGCGGACATTTGGCTAGATTCGCATATACCAAATTATGTATTAGGTGATGGGTATAGATCACAAAGGTAAATGATACGTCGAAACAAGACAATCATGATATGTAATTCATCTATGGCATAATTTACCTCCGCCTCATAATGATTTTCAACTGACATATCAAGTTTCCTTACTCCTGCTTCGCATATCATCGATTCGCACTGTACGTGAAATCTGCCAATTGTTTGTTTTTGTTTTTCAAAATGGGGTCATAATATTATAATAACTTAATACTGAACAAAGTTTTTAAAAAATACTGGTACTACTTTCTTACACACATCAATTATTGGGAAATGTAAACCAAATAGCATTTATGACGTGTCTGTTGATTCGCCTTGTGTTTCAATTAGTACTCAGAAGTAGTACCAGTATTCTAAGATAACTTTGTTTGCTAATAAAATATTACATTATCATGGTCCCGTATGCAGAAAAGAGGTGGCCAGTGGAATTTGTCGGCAGATAGAAGATATTGAAAGTGAGTCGGAGAGATTAAAGGTAGCTTGGTTTTGTCCTGAAAACGAAACTAAGAGAAGGCAGCGAGCCGTGGAGAGGAAAGAGATTGAGGCGTGCGCCTCGAGGTGTGTAACCTACAGAGAACCAAGGTGAACAATACACGCATTTAGTTGCGTGTCCGAAGCAGCTCCGCGGACGCAACTCGTCAGTCACTTCCTACGGCAGGCTGCGTGCGCAAAACTGTTGCGAATGCGCAACTGTAGCTTTTGCGGACGCTCAACTGTCTCTGCTATAGGATTAACCATACCTCTCGTTACGCACACCCAGACGTAACTGAGTTAAGACACGGCCAATGTTTTTTCGAAGATTGGCTTCGTCTTCTAAAGACCGTTATGCCAGTATGCATGCGTACGAAGGCAAATATATTCTGTTTCCGCAATTTATAGAGTTTCTATATTTGTATCAAAAAATCTTCAAATATATAGAAAATGGAAACGCTTCTCGCTGCCTGTATATGTAATTTTTCCTATGGCGTCAGACATTTTTCAATGACCACGGACATCAGTCACTGCATATAATAAAGATTTTGAATTAACCTTTTAGTTCAGACGGGTGTTCAGGTCATATTAGACAGTTCAAGTCCATCATGCGAATGTTCAAATGCCGATTTGAGATTTCCTAATAAAAAAGGAACCACTTCAATTCCATATTTCCATCAGAGGTCCCTGATAGGAGGCAGAACAGCAGTGGTGCGCACGGCGTTGACCCATTTGAAACGGGCGTCGATGTGGTGGTGGAACTACGGTTTGATGAAAAAAATCGGTGTAGTGTTACTCGAGTAAGGGTTTGTTTAAAACGCAACGACACAGGTGGCGGGTCGGGTGTCATATAGGTTTAATTGCAGAAAAACTAGCCGAAACAGGGTTTCCACTCGACGTGTGGTCGAGCGTTGTGGGAAGTGGGGAGATTGAAGGGGGGAGGAGTGTGTTGCGAGTGGGCGGAGGAGCCGAAAGCTGCGGGCCCTTCGGTAAGCGTACTGCGACGTCAGCGCGCATCTGCGAAGGAAGCGTGCAAGGGGAGCGTGACGTCAACGCGCAGCTGCAGCATGACCTACTTTGCACCACTCCAACACCTGCAGTGAAAGAAGTGCGTTAAGGCTCGTTCCTACGAACGCATGCACGTAAGTCAAAGCACGTACGTAAATGAGTCAAAGAGCTGCTTCGTATCTGGAAGTATTCAGAAGAACGTCTCTAGTCGTAGTATCAGAAGGGCTCTAGAGCAGGCGGCGCGCTCTAACTTTTTACATTGCATCTTTTAAGTGAAGTTGGTTAAGGGCAACAGTAAGGAGCTCTGAATCAGAAAACTGCTTTCCTTTTCACGGACGTATTTTCGACGTGCGAACAACTGCTTTCGGCAGCAATAGCTGTTACTCGCTTTATACCATGGGCTGACGTTGAGGGTAGATGCACGGGATAATCAATAAAAGATTAAAAAGTCAGCTTGAGCAGAGGTAAAAAAGTTAAACCAAACAGACAGTAAACACTTGGCAGAGAGCAAGACATGTTTCCTTCTATTGTACGCAGTATTGTGCAGTTGTCACAAACAAATCGGTTCAAAGCCTTCACTAATAGGCGCCATTGCTCAAAGTGGTCAAAGCACCGAGACGTCGGTGGTGGTGTTCCTTCCATGCTCGTCGTCAGTTGCTGCTCTGAATGTCCCTCACCTCCGTGTTGTTCATAGGACCACCTTCTCTGATCCACGATTCTTGCGATGCACCTTGCAACTGTGCGTTGTTCGTCGAACCCAGCTTAGCCTTCAGCTTCTGCGAAAACGTCGCTCGAGATAATGGCAGTGAGCTTGTCGCAAACGACAATAACTCATCCTCCCAGGATGCTTCGCTCGCTTCAGTTACACGGAGTGACAAGAACGTCGCCTCTGATGAAGAAGAACTCTCCGAATTCGACAAGGGCGACGCCACCAGGAGCTTGTGGTGTTCCTTGCTCGCGGCTTGGTTACTGTGCACCGCGTGAATCACCACGCCGAAAATCAGCAGTAGCACCACCAGGTAGAACACGCAGAGACATAGCGACGTTGAATCGCGTTGAGGCCTCAGGTCAAACGGGCTGGCCGCTTCGCCGCGACCGCTGTGTCCAGTTGCGTAGCCCTGTGATTTTCCCGCTGCAGCACCTACAACCTGGTTCGCCTGCTCCGGTTTCACGCAGTGCTGCGGGGTCGTAGTGCGGTCACCTTCGATGGTGGCGCCTTTCCGCGAGGGTCGACAAGCACTGTTCGCCACCGGTGAGACTAGCTCGATGACCTTTCGGTCTGGGGCACTCTCTGGGAGCTCCTTTGCAGACTTGCCGTCTTTGTCGGCGGCCACACTGTGCGACCACGCGGCAGCTGCTCCACATTGCTGGGTGCCAAGTTGACCTTCCATTCTTCTGGAACTCTTTTGCGAAAATGTCGTTACCCACTACGTGGGAGTGGCTGCCATTGATTGATTGGCTCCTCAATGAAGTGGTGGTGCAGTGTCATTCTGGGATGTGGGCACAGCCTTTTTGCCTGCCGCATTATCAGCGATTGCATGGGAAGTGGCCGTAGTCGTAACTATGGCGGTGACTTATAGTTGTCATAAGAAGTGTTTTTATGTTCTTTGGTGTATACTTCAAACAGAAATGACCTAGAAGTACTGAAACTGCATAAATTCATTTATATGCTCCTGTACTATCAGTTTAGCAGCGTAAAGTGGTCGTTGGCGAAACTTTTGTTGTGGGCGCTACTTACGTATGGGTCTAAGGCGCACTTTTTGTAAGTTCGCGACCATGTATACTTGTATGAGTGACTGAGTGACGAACCCGCGGTCGTGTGTGCGTGATTGTGAAACAAATTTGGCAATGATTGTTATGTTTCGCATCAGGAGGAATTATTATTTTTTTACCGGTGATAATGTGATCAGAAAAAAACCACCTGGCCTACGCGAAACGTGCAGCATTGTCACAACGAAAGCTGGAAGATTGGCCTTTCAGAGCCTTTTTTAGCACTCTTAGGGTAGCTGCTGCAAGCACAATTGCAGGGACCCACTACGCCATCAGTCATTGTAAATACAGATTTAAATGTAGACACGCATTCACTATGCTATCGTTCGTCATTCTTCGGAGAAACATGGGACCCGCTTAATACTTGCAAGAAATTTTGCACATTTTTTTATGCTGTCGCTGACGACGAAGATTATGCCAGAAGCTTTTGTTACTTGAATGTGCAAAATGATCTTTCTTTCGGGGCTTGGGTTCTTGGCCACAGCGACGGGATCATTGCTGACGTATTGCAGGAGTGGGTCAAAGGTTCAAAGACGTTTAAGTGTTGAAATAATCCTTCGGAATATTATATTACCTTTCCAACTTTATTTTAATATAAATGCGCCGCTCATTGCATTACACTACGTTTTCTGTTCTATTCCACTATCAAATTCGTCCTGTTCTATCGTTCTTTTTCTTTTCGTAAATAGGTGACTTGTAACCTGCTAAAGAAGTCTTTGATGAAAACTATCGTGTTTTTGGCCAATCCCCCAGCGTGAGTTTGCGCCTAATCTTCAAAAAACTTGACTTGATTTTGTGATCCGGGGCAGTCACCTATTTCGTATATATGATATAGTTAATAAAAAACAAGATCAAGCTCCTAACTGTAATGAGTTGCTGCATTCGACAACCCACTCTGCGCAAATAGCGTTGTGTGACACATGGTTGTCCCTCTGAGGTTCTAAAATACTTTATTGCACACATTAACGCTATTCCTTTCCCGAAATCAAGCTGCATGCTTAAGGCCAGTTTGCGAGAGAGTTCGAAACACCGGCGTGGCTCTGGGGTAGAATACCGGCTGACACGCAGGGGACCAGGGTTCGAATCCCGTTGTGCCCTTGGTTTTTCTTATTTACTAAGTTTTTTTATTTTTGCGATAGTTGTTACGGACACTAGTGGCGATGGCGGCAAACACTTACAGTGCCGGACGCGACCCTTGTTGTGACCTCATAACAGCTTACGTTGTAAAGAGGACTGATTTTTTATATCTAAGCCATGACGGGAGAAATTTACACAAAAGAGGGAAACTTAGGTTAAGATGTATAATGAAAGCCACTATGTGTAAAAATATTTCGCAGTTCCCTACTGCAGCGACTCCAAGGAGAGTGTCAAACCTCCTTGGGCTACTCTTACAATTGTGTCGTAGTATTTGCACATCAAACGCGTGCCACATTGCTATGATCATTGACAGATGCACCGTAAACGGTGTGAGGAATAGACGTCTTTCTTGAAGAATTGAAAGACCTATTATCATTTTCAGCGTTATAAAAAGTAAATGAATCGTTGCTCGTCATATTAATAAGGAATACAACATAACCACTTCTCTAAATAATCCTTTATTGCAATAACAATGGACGTCAAATTTTCTCTATTCAAAACGCGATCGACAGTGTTTGTGTAGACGAATTATCGGACATGTTTTATTGATGTCACGTTGGCGTTGTTCAAAGTTTTCGAAACCGAAAGCACAAAACATTTATTACACCCGGCCCTTTTTTATTCTTCCCAGCCGACTTGAAGCTGCCCCCCCCCCCCCCAGTATATCTTCTTTATAAGAAAAATATAGGAACAATGTTATTTTCTCTCTCACAATTTTTGAAACCTTATGCAAGAACATTTTTACAGTAACTGTAAACAGATTGCTAACTGCCAACCATCACATTTTGCACCCCATTACGCTTTACGCAACTTACTTTGCCGATACGTGTAATGAACGCTTTAACGTATGTGGCATATAGGCCATCGTAAACTTCGATCGCACGTTAACTGAGTGCACTGCATGCAAGAACTGTGATTTCAGCGCACTTATTAAACATTTAGCTTAATAAAAAATGGAGCCATATCCACGAAGTGAAGGATGATGAAGGAGCTTGCTCTGTCTGTCTGTCTGTCTGTCTGTCTGTCTGTCTGTCTGTCTGTCTGTCTGTCTGTCTGTCTGTCTGTCTGTCTGTCTGTCTGTCTGTCTGTCCATCCGTCTCCTATCACACTAATGCAAGCGTCTCCTACTCATCGGGGTTGAGCAAGCGCCGCAGTGCCATCTAGTGAGCACTCCCGAGTACTAGTGGTGACTGCGATGGACGATGAGGGACTAGCCTACATTTTAAGAAGCTTTGCCCCTACAAGTAAGTGTAACGGGGACTTAGTTGTATAGCAAACTTCACTGTTACTATTCAGTCAACTCCGATAGCAAATAGTTATAATATTTTAGTGCTGCGGAGTGAAATTATAAATTTCGAAACATAAACTTTGCATTCCGGTGATACAGATGACATAAAAAAAATTGAAGGATTCCACGTACAGTGTAAATCGATGATATGCGGAGCTCGAATGAGAAATGTTGATATGTCACTTTAAAATCAGCACAACGTTACGAGATGCAGGTAAATGATGGCGTACATGACTTTCGCTTCATGATTATCATGTTTGAATGTGTCCGATGTTTACCTTCATCATCTATTCACGTCCCGTGATACCAAATTAAGTATATGTGGAGCTAGCGAAACGGCTTCGAGCACGCTATGAGCGTGGAATGTTGTCATTTTCTTACAAGACACGCGTCTCAGAATCACCATGCTTGCACCAGTCATATAATTCGTCAGCCATTGACGTCTAGTAACACCGAATTTGGCATATGTGGAGCTAGCGAAACGGCCGCGAGCGCATCATGAAGGGCCCGATATACTCCAATGTAGTGTTGACATGCGCGCACGCTGGGCACAGCGGCGCTACGTTAGCAAAACGGGAGCACTCTGTAGTCCGACGCCAAGCACGATCAGCGTCCGTCGGCGGGAAACGTGACATGCTTCATTTCGCGCCGTTGCGTTACCCAGACCACACTGCGTCTCCCTCTTTACGTGCCGAGAGGGACGCTAGACGCACTGAAACGCGCATGCGCCAAAGCAACGCAGCGCGGCGCGCGCCAGCGAGTATATGGCAGGACCAGCGCCTGGTATTGCAAGGCCGGCGTGACGCCACGAAATGAACGCCGGTAAGCACGCACACCGCGTCACGTCGAAATGTGTTGCTAAGCTTCATCAATTTACCAAGTCCCGGATCACTCGCGGACGGCCCGCGGATGCCTCGGCTCACAGGCGGCGACGTCACATGCACGTGATCTAAATGTCCCGAGCCAGCCCGAGCGGCCTCGGGCAATCATTGCGCTTGATGCTGACTGCATCCGCTGTGGCGTCTGCTATGTCAGGCTATGCCGTCTGCTCCCTCCATAGCTGTGACACAGGCCACAACGCTGACAAATTCCACCCTAAGCAGCAGTTAGTGAGTACAACCTATTTCTGTTGTGATGCAACGTACTGTAAGCGAACTACTCGAGCACGTGAGCATCGTAGACCTGCACGGTCGTTCTACCGCTGTTTCTCCTAGCGAGTATAACGCGTTTTTGCCCGACCTTCGGGAATACACACATGCTCGACGTGGCTCAGAACACTGATGACAAGAACTGGGTGCGCAAACCATGTGAAATCCGGAAACATGCAAGAAGTAGACAGAAAAGCAAATTGAGAACAAGAGCACGTCAAAAATTTCTGTGTCTAACTTAAGATGGCCGCACTGGCAGGCGCCCCGGGCTGTCGGCTGCCAGCTGCCTGAAAGAAATCGTTCGAACAGTCCTGGGCCGCCCGCAAGTCGCCAGGCACGCCAAAAACGAACATGCGTCCGAGCGATCCCGGACCATTGGGCGGAGCTTGCAGTTGGTCCCCGAGAAAAACGAATGCGGCGCCAGCGTCCAGGGCCGTCTGGAGCCGTCCGAGACGTGTAAATCAATGAAGCTCGGTGCCTCGACTATGGTATGTAGTCATGTTCTCACATGACACGCATCTCATGATTATCGTGTTTGCACCAACCACATACCTTCGTACTCAATTGGCGTCCCGTAATACCAAATTTAGCATATGTGACGCTTGCGAAACGGCCGTGAGCGCATCATCAGTGTAGCATGTAGTCAGGTTGTTACATGACACGCATGTCGTGATCATCGTGTTTGGGTGTGTCATTTACTCACGTCACCCGGTCGCGTCGCGTACTACCTTGTTTGGTACATGTCAAGCTAGCAAAACAGCCGCGAGCGCATCATGAGCGTAGCACGTAGTTATGTTGTTACATGATACGCACTTCATGCTAATCATGTTTGAACCAGTCACATACCTTCGTCATTCATTCACGTACTGTAATACCAAACTTGGTATATGTGACGCTAGCGAAACGGCCGCAAGCGCATCATTAAAGTGGCATATAGCCATGTTGTTACATGCCACATATGTGATGGTATTTCTGTTAGGGGCTGTCGCTTGTATTCGCCGTGCAATCATGCCATACCTTACCAGTTTTACAACATGTCATCTGAACGAAACCACCGCAAGAGCTACAGGACCATGAAATGTAAACCATGACATTCATGACATACATGTCATGATTGCCATGTTATGACTAGTCGAATATGCTCATAATACAGTCATGTTATGCCATACCAAGTTTGGTATCGATACCATTATCCAAACGGCCACGAGAGCTAAAGGTCGTAAGCGGCTAGATAGATAGATAGATAGATAGATAGATAGATAGATAGATAGATAGATAGATAGATAGATAGATAGATAGATAGATAGATAGATAGATAGATAGAATGATAGATAGATAGATAGATAGATAGATAGATAGATAGATAGATAGATAGATAGATAGATAGATAGATAGATAGATAGATAGATAGATAGATAGATAGATAGATAGATAGATAGATAGATAGATAGATAGATAGATAGATAGATAGATAATTACGCTCATAGTATCCACAGTTTGTTAAGAAATGCTTCACATTAAAAAACTTAGTTGAAGCAGTAAAACAGTCACAACAATGTTCTTAATGCTGCAACATAAAAAAAAAAATTCGGCAGATTCCACGTACCTGGGAGTCGACGTTATGCGAAGCATGCGGAAGAAATGTGAACGTTTTGCAGTTTTTTGGTTGAACGACACGTCATGAATTGATGCTAAATATATGTACAAATGTTGCACGCACAGACATATGTTTAAGAGTCACAGATGTTTGTATCACCAATTGTTTGCACTTGCGCAACGACGTCAACTGGAACATGCGTATTTGCAACACCAGAAGCTTATATGAAGCGCTGATGCTCGCGAAGATGCTGGCCCTGGACACTGCTACATGAATCAACTTCGGCGCATGACAACTAACCTTAATTGACCTTAACACGACGTGACGGCTGTATTAAAGAAGTACAAAAGTAATGTTTCTAAAATTGGGTAAGCAGCACTGCAACCACTAATTTACGTTTTCCGAAGATTAGCCTCTATTTGAAAAGCAGTTTTGAGACCAGGTGTAGCTCTGTGTTAAAATGCTTCATTTCCACGCGGAATGCTTGGGTTTCATTCCAGCTGCGACTCCGACATTTGTTCTTTGCACTCATCGGGCCGACGCTACCGATGTCGGGTATTTCTAAATGCTCGCGCATTAAAATTACCCATGTGTGTTCTCGTCGTTCCTGGGTAGATACTAAGTATCAATCACCTGTGGCTCATACCCGCACACCAGTGGCACATACCCGCCCGTGGGTGAATGATTTATATGTGGGGTTAATGTCCCCCGCCCGTGGGTATATGCCACTGTCTGGCGCGAAGTGTTTGACGACGTACGCTATGGTATTGGAACATTATTCGTCTTGACCAGCGCGTCATATTCATCAAATCATCTGAGCCTCCCATGCTGATTTTGGTTCACGCCAAGTTAAAGGTGTCACCACGAGAGCGTCCAAACGTAAGTGGCTAGATAGATAAATAAATACGCTCAAAGTTGCTGAAGTTCACTAAGAAATGCTTCGCATTCAAAAACGTGGTTCCAAATCTGCATGTTACACCACAAATCTCGTCGAAAGCCGACAGTCTTGTGTCTGGAGAGAGTGAATAAAACGTTTATTTGATGTTCTGCGCAAGAAAATCGGTGAATGGTATTCTGGAGGCGCTGCGTTAGAGTGCCTCGAGCGTTTAGGGGAGGCGAACGAGCCCATCGAGGATGGATGGATGGATGGATGGATGGATATGGCTGTACCCTTTAGATCGGGCGGTGGCTAGCGCCACCAAGCCGTAATACCTAATGAACAAAAACTAGATTTTTTCTCTTTAAATAGTGAGGTTGAGTATTCGTAATTTGCAGCGAAAGATTTGTTTTCACTCGTGCCTTGACTTTAGCCACCAATCAGATAACCTCCTTCTAGTTAATACTACCCGCTTGAAGTCTATTTTGCCATCCCTGTCCCTAAATTCCTGTGCTTTGAAAAACTGTGTGCTATCATCCTGAACTATAGAGTGAAGCCCTTAACAGAACATTATCAAGTGTTCGGTAGTTTCTTCTTCCTCTCCACACGCACTGCATACCGTGTCTGCCCCTTCTTATTTGGCCCGATATGTCTTGGTTCGAAATACTCCCGTCCTGGCCTCAAACAGCAGAGAACTACCCTGAGTATTATCATACATACTTTCCTTGGCAATTTCCTGCTGAACAGTTCGATAGATCTCTTGTGTGGACTTCTTAATCATGCCAATTCTCCACATATTCGTCTCAGCTTCCTTCACCTTCTTCCTACCTAATAATTTTTCTTGTTTGGCCCCCTGCTGTTTTCTAAGTATTTACCAGTGAATTTTCTGGTTCACTTCCTACATTTGGTATCGACATTCTTCATGTACAAGTAGCTGAATACCTTCCATGCCCAACGCTCCTCCCCCATTTCTCTCAATCGCTTCTCAAAATTTATCTTGCTGCTAGCTTACCTGCCCTCAAATGATAACCATCCCATACCTCCTTGTATTCCCGTGAGCTCCTAAGGCAAGCCAACCTATTTTACGTTGCTGAATTTCCAAACTTGCTTGAACTTCTGATTTCATGCACAAGACAGAATTGCCGAACGTCAGACCAGGAACCATGACCGCTTTCCACATTTCTCTCACAACATCGCACCTGTTGTAATTCCACAGTAGCCTGTTTTTCGTTACCGCTGCATTCCGGTTACAATTAGCAGTCACGTCTATTTCGTGTTCGCTTAGGTACTAGGCCTCATTGCTTATCCATACGCCCAGATATTTGTTATCTCTAGCGTGACCTCCTGTATTCTAAGCTCACTACCTTCATTTTCATTAAAAATCATGTCTGCTGATTTTTTCTTACTGAATCTGAAATCTAAACTATCTCCCTCATTACCGCAGATGTCCACCAATATCTGCAAATCTTTCTTTTTGTCGGCCATTAGCACTATATCATCTGCGTACATCAACGCTGGTAGTGCCTGTTCAGTGAGTTTTCCTTGTTTGACGAAAGAGAGCTTGAAGCCCAGTCCACTTCTCTCTAATTTTGCCTCTAATCCTTGTAGGTACTTCATGAATAATAAGGGTGACAGAGCATATCCCTTCCTAAGCCCCCGTTTTACCTCTGCATGCTTGGATACCTGTTTTTCCCACTTTTTAACTACCTTGTTACCTTTATAGATATCCTTCAAAAGATTGGTGACTACATCTTCCACGCCTCGTGTGTCCAGTATTCTCCACAATTCCTCTTGAACCGCGCTATCGTACGCTCCCTTGATATCCTAAAATGCTAACCACAGGGGCCTTAGTTCCTTTTCTGCTATTTTGATGCACTGCGCCAGTCAGAATCTATTGCCTTCAATCCTCCTGTGTTTCCGAAACCTATTCTGCAGTTCCCCCAGCACCCCCTCATCCTCTATTCATGCCTGCAGTCTTTCCTTTATAATCTGCATTACCAGCCTGTAGGCCACTGATGTCACTGTCAAATAACGGTAGTTGTTTATGTCAGCTTTGTCCCCCTTTCTTTTGAAAGATCATGCTCATCCTGCTAAGTTTCCATCCATTGGGAACTTCACCATCGATTGTTCTTTTGCTCACTGCCTCTCTCAAAGGCTGCTTAGACTTCGGACCTAATGCCTTTATCAGCATAATTGGTATGCCATCTGGGCCTGTTGATGTACTACTAGGAACCCTTTTCACAGCCCTTTCCCACTCTCGTTGTGAAAATGAAGCAATTGCACCACTTGATTCATCTTTGTCTATTGTGGTGCATAAAGCACTTCTTTGTTGAGTTTTTTCTGTCACCCTTGTCACCCTCTTATATATTCAATAGCTTCGTCCCCTTCTATCCTAGCGCCTTGAGCTGTAGTTGTAAACTTCTGCTCTAGGCTCGTCTCATTTCTTAGGGAGTTTAGATGGTTCCGAAATTTCGCAGCTGCCTGTCTACCTTTTGTATGTACTTCTGCCAACCACTGAGCTCCTATCTTCTAATATTTTTATTGATCAGAAGACATGCATCCCTTCTACAGCTTAGAAAAATTTCCCATTTCATTTCAACATCATTTGTCGCTTCACCCCGCTGCTTAGCATGTCTATGTTTCATAGAGGCTTCCTCACGTTTTGCTAGGACTCGCTTAACTTCCTCATCCCACCAACTTTTGGGTTTGTGTCTTCTTTTCCGGGGTGACTTGTCACGCGCCTTAGAGAGCTCTAGTTCAAACAGTCTAATTAGATTCGTGTATGTCCACACTGTTTTATTATCCTCCGTGATTACTTTTTGTTTAGTGGCTATTTCAATTTGCCTTTCTGGATAAAAATTTTTCTGTAGTTGCTCATCATGTCTCCTTCCCACTTTCAGTGCTCTTACAAAACTTAACTTGATACGTTTGTGATCACTACCCAGACTTCTGGAGCCACCTTCATCTATGTATATTCTCCGGAGCTTATCATACATTCTATGTGACATCAGTGCATAATCAATCGTCGACTGCAGCCTTCCTACCTCCCATGTTCTTTGCCCTTCACACTTCTCGGTAATGTCGCAAATGATCAAATCAAGCCTTTCACGCATATCCATTATCATTTTGCCTGTCTCGTTGGTATACCCATCTATATCTTCTATGTGCGCATTCATATTTCCTTGTATAATTTTCTCACACTCTCCCCCTAACTCCTGAATGTCATTTGAAACACACTCTACCTTTGCCTGGTTTGCCTCTCTGGCCTTTGCTCCCGTCCACAAGTACACGAAACCAAGGAGTGTCACCTGCCCTGCCACTTTCCCTTTTAGCCATAAATGCTCCTTGCACTCCTGGTTGACCCTCTGCTAGTCGGTACTTTTATGAATGAATGCCCCAATACCACCCCCCTTTCTGCTGCCTTCTGATCTATTACAATATTCCCACGCGTAGTCTGGATTGTTATGAGGTTGTTTCATGTCCCTGAGATGTGTTTCTACCAAAACCGTATACCATCGGCCTCTCCTTCCTTAGCTGTACTTCTATCTCTTCCTACTTCAGCCTGTTCCTACCACCCTGCATGTTAATATACCCTATGTCTGAATTGGCTCGGCGCTCGTGGCTACTTCTATTTCTGCCCCGGACTCCACCTATCTTAGCTACTGGTGCACCTTTGGCATCGTATCTGTCCATACCACCTGTCAAAGAGTCTTCCTGATTGTTTTTCTCGTGACTAGCTATCCTGCACCCCGAAGGGCCCGCTTGCCGCCCCAAAAAGCTACTACGCGTTCTACAAGTCGCCAACCCACCTCATGACCTAGCCACAAATCGAAGTGAATTCTGTCTCGTTGAAAACCACCCCA
Source organism: Rhipicephalus microplus (assembly GCF_013339725.1). Classification (NCBI taxonomy): domain Eukaryota; kingdom Metazoa; phylum Arthropoda; class Arachnida; order Ixodida; family Ixodidae; genus Rhipicephalus; species Rhipicephalus microplus. Next base: position 32,005 of record NW_023607497.1, read on the forward strand.
CCTATGCACCTCTCTGTTAATTTCCACCACCTCAAAGCCTTTCTCTCGACTCATCCGCCATATCTCTTGATTTGGGTTGACAACCGCTCTTTGCAGGTTGCTATCACGCACCAGTATCTCCGCTATCGTGCACATCACTACCTGCACCTGAGGAGAAGTGGCGCGCAAGTCATCGACGCCTTTCGCCAGTGTGGTTGCTAGTCCTGCTGTATCTTCATTTGAGACATCTTTTAAACCATCTGAAATTATCACGAAGTTTCGTCTAACAGCTGTAGTTTTGAGTTTTGCGCTCGTTTGCCTCACGACTGCTTCCAGCTTGCGTCCTGGGAACGCCCCTACTGACCCTCTTGTCACCTCTTACCCTCTCTTTGATGTCTTCTGTGCATCGATTTAAGTTCGAGTCTCGGCGATTATCACATGCTGTGACTTTTCAGCTGGAGCGTCCTGCACCTGGGGCTTACTTGCACCAGCGACACCGATTCCTTTGTCTTCTCCCAGCCCCACCACTACTTCGCTGAAGCTGGGCCTTGCGACAATTGAACCAGCCGAACTTGTTTTTTCCAAACTTGCTTGCTCTTTCTTCTCCGCCGTTCTGATTGCCAGTTCCCTACTGTTCTCTCTTTAGGTCGCTCCTCTGTTCACCTTGGCTAGTGCTTCCTCGGCGGACTTCAGCCTTTCTCCCATTGCGCTCGTTTTCTTTTGATCTGTCGCCAACGCAGTCTCGAGCTCGGTGATTCTCATCAGCAGTTCACTCTGGGCCACCATCATTTTCTTCATCTTTTCCTCGGCCTGACATTGTCTACACTGCGCGTCAGCTTCTTCTTTATCCGCTTCTATACTTGGGTCCACTTTCAAACCCACCCCGCATCCTGAACTCTTTACAGTTTTTTAACCATGTCTTCCTGACACCAAGTGTCGCTATGACTTGTCTCACTCGATAGTTACACAACTCGAGCCCTGTCCTGCGAAAAAGAGAATGTCTAAGCTCTACTACAAAAAAATTGCGTGTTGAATGTACGTGAACCTCCCCCATGGGGTGGCAAAAAAGCAAAAACAAAACAAAAATCAAACACACACACACACGCACACACTAATAAATACCTGGTGATTAACCCCCGAAAAAGCCGTACAATAAAATAAGTGCTACAAAGATTTTATCTGCTGCCCTATAATTATAAAGACAAGCTCAAAACATGAAAAAACCACTTATCTGCGCAGTCGATTGTGAGCTCTCAAGAAACACGTCCATCCATCATGACAGTCCACCGCAAACGATCAGTCCACCTCAAAAGATCACCGCAGATGATCCCAGTCCACCGCAAACAGTCCACCGCAAACAATCAGAGACACGTTAGACACAAGCGCCCTCTGGCAGTTATCTTTGAAAACGAAGGCGTGCAGCTCGCGGGGGAAGATGCGCATTAGTCTCGGAGGTGATAAGCTGTAGAACGCAAAGCGACGGGCAGGTGGCACCACCGTGACTTCGTAGCAAAGCGTTGGAAACACCTTTCTGAGCATCGCGTTGCCCTGTCAGCGTAGCGCGATAAACGCTACATTCCTTAAAGTTAATTGTGTGTGCCTCTTCTCGTATAAGGGCAGACATACAAAATATTGAAGCATTGTTGTGGTGCCTCATATATGCGTAATAATTGCTTTTTATTTGACAATCGCACAGCTATGAACGCTAAAGCTTGAGCAATATTTGTGGGCGCTGCGAATGGGATTGGCCGTTTGGTGCCGTTTGAGGTATCGTTAAAGTGGATAAACAGATAAATGTACAGACAGACAGACAGACAGACAGACAGACCAAATTTTTTTTGTTGAAGGTCCCCAAGAAAGACTATGGTCTTTAAGTCTGCCGCCAGCCACAAACACTATTCCATCTGCTATATCCCGAGAGTGCAGACAACTACGGTCGTCTTCTGCTGCCGTGAAAACGTTGTAGCTGCTCGTCGTGCCATGCTTGCCTACAGACTCATGGTGGTTGTCGCTTCCCTCGATTAAGGCTCGTTCACACCGAAGGCGGGGAGGCGAAAGCGGCTAGGCGGCAACGCGGGAAGCGGAAAAAACCTCCTCTTCAGGCGGCAAAAGCGGGAGAAAAACCAAGCGGCAAGGCCGATTGCTCTCGGAGCAATGTTTTGCCACCTGCCGAGGCTCCCGGCTTTGCCGCCGCCTGTCAGAACGCCACGCAGTGGAGGCGCGGTGGTGGCACGGGTGTACGTTTGGGAGAAGCACTGACACGTCATAGCGGCACGTGCACTAAATCGCGAGATGCCCGCCTCTTCTTCCACGCGGTCACCTGTTCAGGCAGCCTGTTCATGCATGCGGTCTGAACAGGTTCACGCTCTCGCCGCCTCGCCTCTTCGGAAATCCCGCTTTGCCGCACCGCCTTCGGTGTGAATGAGGCTTTATAGTGTTTTTCCAAACGTAAGTGGCGCCGCCGTAGACGATGGATTTTGCGCGATCTTCCAGAAGGGGAAAAAAATCTAGAACGCTGTGTCATGGGCCCCTACGATAGTGATGATGTGCCTTCTGTAGCACATACCTAGAACGAGGCTTTACCTTGAAAGAGGTGCTGCATTTCAAATGATAAGTAAATAATATAATGCTAAAAATTAGCCTGCTGAAGTCAATAAAGCATTTCAACTAATATAGTGTTTAAAGATGACAATGCATGTATGTTCTCATGTAAAATTATAAAAAACATGGTTTATCCCTACGTGTAATGCGAAAGTAAAACGTCTCTTTACAGGAGTTGTTTAGTATTTACTGTACATTGGTATAACACAGGTTATGAGACGTATGTTGGTGTTTGACAGCTAAATTTAGGCGCCGTGTTTCGTAAATGCATTCACGTTAACGCTCAATGATACATCTCGATCCTGGCGACTAACGTTCATGAATAATAACTGGTTAATTATTAAACATGTCCTTGTGGTCCTGGATGCTGTTTATGGTAGCTCTAGTGGTTAATGGTGAGGGCAGAACCACACAAAGCAATGTGGCAGCCAGAATAGCGCGACTGATTGTACACCAAACTTGGGCTAAGGTAACCTGCTCGCGGCTTGTTATTGAGCACCACTACTACTACTACTACTACTACTAACAGTAGTATAGCTGGTACTATGACAATGATTGCGATCACAATGATTGCGATCACTTATTTCCCGAAACTTGCATCATCACATCATTGTTAAGATTGCCTTTAAAGCGTGCACCTCCTGTATAATACCATTTGTGTGAAGAAACAAACTTTTTCTAGAGAAGAATAATTAAAAAAGCACGTAGTAAGCCTCAAACACCGGTGCAGGCCTGTACACGTTGTTTCGAAAACACGCACATGACTAGTATGTGCTGTGACAACACTGAAGGCATCTGCTAAATTGAAAAACTAACGCCAAGTATTCCTGGTACGTATGCATTTTAACGCTATAGTGAATGGCAGAGTTGCATCCACACTTTGACTGTCCTCCATCAATTCATATACCAAAAAGCTACACATTTAGAAATAAATAAATAAGTAAATAAATAAATGTAAAATATTTAAACAAACAAACAAACAAACAAACAGATAAATAAATAAAAAATTTATAAATAAATGAATAAATAAATAAATAAATAAATAAACTTTTTCCTGGTGGCACTGAGATTGAAGTTCGATTGATTTCAACGTAGTTTATGTAACTTTGTTCTTCCCTCTATGACGTAGCATGATAGCTCTGCGGCGCTCTCTCGAAAGAACCTTTAGTAGTGGTCGTTAGTTTCACTCCTCGCTTCATCCTAGTTTGTATTACGCAAAGTGGCTAAACTACGAATATTTCAACGTCTTCTTTCAAGCGTACTGTAGAAGGCCTACAAGTAGTCAGACTAGAGTAAATGTACTTGGTTGTGGCCCCAGAGGGATTGGCTTCTCTTACTCCGTGCATAATATAGGACAGAAATAACCGTCAAGGGGGCGGTGTCCTTTTGGCAATTTTGGAAGACCTTAAATCCCACTGTATTCATATCCCAAGCAACTTAGAAATTTTATGGGCCATCATTGAACTTGGTTATCAAAAAATAATCGTGGGCGTTTGCTATCGTCCCCCTGATCACACTTCCGACTTCATAAATGACCTTCATGAACTAACACATACAGTTTCTTCTCGTTATCCTAGCCTGCCTTTATTTTTATTGGGTGATTTCAACATTTCTAATATTAATTGGGCTACCGAGCCACCTACCGTACTTCCACTATTAACATTAGCCAAAGAATTCGTCGATCTGTGCTCTGTATTTTCTTTCTCTCAAGTAGTTCATGAACCGACAAGAACACTTTCAACCGCCAATACCCTTGACCTCGTACTAACAACCAGTCCTGACGTTGTTTCGAACATTACCTACGCACCGGTCCTAAGTGATCATTCTTTATTGTCGTTCAACATTAAGCTCCCGCGTCCGAAGCTGCTTAGGAGCACCAAAATAATTCGCGATTATAATAAAGCATATTTTAAAGGCATTAACAATGACCTGTGCAATTTTCTTGACACTTTTCTGGAGGGTTTCGATGAACGCACTGTCCAAACTAATTGGGATCTGTTTATACGTAAGGTGGATGAACTGACCAACAACTACATCCCCATCTGCTCTATCACTACGAACTTACATGCCCCCTGGTTTAATAACCACATTACACGGCTATCCAACAAAAAGAAGCGTCTATACAGATTAGCAAAGCGTTCTAACAACGCTGCCGATGGAATGCCTACAAATTAGCGTCTGCTGAGTACATCAGAGTCATCCAATCTGCTAAAAACACATTTATCAATACCACTCTCCCACCCATGCTATCCAACGATCCTAAAAAGTTTTGGCGCGTCATAAACCCAAGTAGTGAACAAACGATAACCCTTATCAATGGCTCTGGAGAAGCTGTAGCCCCTGAGCAGTGCGCTTCATCTCTCAACATCTCTTTCACTGGCAATTTCTGTCGCACTATTAATGTTACTCTGCCACCTAAGATATGCTATAACTACCCAATCATGTTCCCAATTATGATAGATTCTGTTGGTGTAGAAAACATAATTAAGTCCCTCAAACTTTCAACCGCCCCGGGCTGCGACCTGATTACCGCCAAGTTCCTTAAAGGTACCTGTGCCTACTCATCCATTATTTTTACTAAAATTTTTCAACAGTCTCTTCACGAAGGCATATTACCAATCGAATGAAAGATTGGCAAAATTGCGCCATTTCACAAGTCCGGTGACAAGCATTCCCCATTAAACTATAGACCCATCTCACTTACTAGCATTCCATGCAAAATACTGGAGCACATTTTGTACTCTAACCTTGCAACCTTCCTTGAGTCTAACTATATTTTACGCGTCACCAACATGGCTTTAGAAAAACATTCTCGTGCGAAACCCAGCTTGTAGCCTTTACACACAAATTAAACGTTATTCTCGACCAAACTAGCTCTGCCGACTGCATATTCATGGATTTCTCCAAAGCTTTTGATAAAGTCTGTCACAACTTGCTGTTGCACAAATTAAATGGACTTAATATAGATCCCAGGCTTCTAACATGGCTCGAATATTTCCTAAAAAATTGTTCTCAATTTGTTTCAGGTAATAATGTAAGCTCTGAACCAAGTGCCATTCATTCCGGCGTACCACAAGGCTCCGTACTAGGCCCACTACTCTTGCTTATAAACATTAATGATTTACCGTCCTGCATTACCTCCAATATTAATTTATTTGCGGATGACTGCGTAAGCTTCCCAGAGATAACTTGTGATGGCGATATTACCTCTATTCAACATGATCTTAACTTCATTTCTTTTTAGTGTAAAACATGGCTCATGGAATTAAACAATAAGAAATGCCAATTTTTACGTGTTTCGAGAGCGAACCATCAACTTCCAAACTATTACCTTGATAACACCCCTCTTCAATCCGTGACAAACTATAAATACCTTGGGGTGCATATAACAACTGATCTGACCTGGACTGTTCACTGTAATTACGTCAATAAAACTGATAACCGAATGTTAGGTTACCTCCGCCGCAACTTTTCAACGGCCCCTTGTTTCTTGAAACTTCTTTACAGTACACTAATACGACCTAAATTTGAATATTCCGCTGCAGTATGCGATCCTAGTCATGCCAACCTAATACACTCTCTTGAAATGGTACAGAATAACTCAATACGTTTTATACTTTCTAATTACAACAGGACAGCTAGCATAACAGCCATGAAATCTAGCCTCAACTTACGTTCACTTTCATCCCGTCGTAAAATGTTTTGTCTCCACTTGTTTCACAAGCTGTTTCATCTCACATCGCTGCGGGACGGTCTTATCTTGCCTCCTAGTTATATCTCACCCTGGCTGAATCATTCCCATAAGGTCGGGTTGCCTTCTTGCAGAACTCACGCCTTTTCTCAGTCTTTCATACCTCGCACCTCTGAGGACTGGAACCGGCTTCCCGCATCAGCGGCAACCATTGTAAATCACCTTCATTTCAAAATTGTCTTAGCTAGTTATGTGTAATTACAGCCAACAAAGTATTGTAGTACCCGATGCTGTGTTGTTCCTGTACAGTATTTATTTTCTTGTCGTTTTTTCTGTCTTTATGTAATTTTCATCATTCCCGCGTTTTTGTTTGCTATAAAGCCTGTTAGCTAACCTGTATAATTAGGATCTTCTGCTCGATGTAAGATTCGCTGCTGCATTTGTAAAAATTTTTGTCTTTTCTTTCGCAACCACTCCCCTCTGTAATGCCGTTTGGCCCTGAGGGTATTGCAAATTAATAAATAAATAAATTGCAAGCTCATTCATTTTCCTATCAATTAGAAATCACGTGATATATAAAAATAACATGACTACGTTACCACCCGCAAAAAGTACGTATTCTTGACTTGCTATCTCACATTTATTCTGTTTGAGGCGCTACTTCCCGAGGCACAGTGTTGTTTGTAGTCAGGTGCCATTAAATCACAGATAATCAGGAACGACATGGTCACAATGCCGTTGGCGCAGCTCGCCCATCCCTTCGGCGTATTCTCGCAGCCGCCAGCGTCTCTCCTGTTGCCTATATTCTACAGTATTTCCATTGCCTAGTTTTGTCTCGTTGTGCGTGTTCGGGGTCGTCGGCTCACGGCCGTCACTTCGCAGGGATCAGTTGGGCTAACTGTTGCCTTCGTTCTTTTTAGTGGTAGTTGTGTGTACGGAGACTCACCAGCACCTACTCTAAAAAATAGACGAGCCTAGGACTTACCTAATGTCTGTGGCAGGTATCCATTTATCATGATGATGGTTTTCTGACAGGCAGTCCAAATCGTTGTGATACGTAGCTGTTTGTTAAGCCAACCGTTGCCTTCTTCATTTGTAATAAAGTGGACTGACGTTGCATGTGTAGTGGGACGTACCCAACGTTTGCGGCATACGTTTGCGGCATACGGTAGTGTTTCTGTTATGATATCACAACTCTGGTCATGCGCAGTTGTCCGCCGCCGCCACCGCCAGTGTCCGTAACCACATCGCCCGAAATTAAAAAAAAACCTAAAGACACAGTGGGGTTCGAAAACCGGGTCTGCTGGTGGTAGCCTAGTATTCAATCTCTGAGCTACACCGCTACTTACGACTTGTTGGCAAACCTAGCACCAAGGACACAGTGGGGCTCGCAACCGGATTCCCTAGGTGCCAGCTCAGTATTCTACCAATGAGCTACGCTGGTGCTTGTGACAATGGCACTTGCCTTAGGCAGGCTAGATGTCGGAAAAGCAATCGCGTTAATACGCCTTGTAAAGCATTTTAAAACAGGGAAAGAACAACCAGTCATTGCACAATGCGAACAGCGTGACAAGTAGGCTGTCCTGTGCTCTATCTTATTACAAAAGCTTGCTCTTGTTCCATTATGAACTGTGGAGCATATTCATTTCAACCATCTTTCCTCGTCGTCGTCAACCACTGCATGAACGATTGGCACGAAATTCCTTGCAAGTGTTTAGTGGAAACCAAGCTCTTGAAAAGGATGACGAAAAACAGCATATCGAATGCAGGCCTATTATTCAAAAGTTCATTAATA
>NW_023607498.1:0-15000 GCF_013339725.1 Rhipicephalus microplus
CTGCATCCTGTAAAAATGTATCTAGCAAAACAATGGCCACGTATCCTCGTGCTTCGCTGCAAATGTCGTCGAAAGACGTTAGTAATCTCCCAGCAAAGTGGTCATTTTTATTTTTCCTTGCTTCAGGCAGCACTTCCTGTGTGTTGGATAAGCTGTATCTGACTTGCAGATAAAATTGAGGAAGCGCTCGCGAGATACGGACGCCATCTGGGAGGGGCGTCAGAAAACAAGAGCTCGTGCAAAACCCGGGACCACTTCCAGGCGGCAGCACCCTATCGCAAGCATAGCGCTTTTTTTTTTTTTGTGCGTGGCGTTGCATTTTCAGCACAGCGTAAGAAACACTAGGGGCCATATAATTACGTATTTATATATTTTCTAGTAAAGTAACACGCCCCCTGATGCTTACGTATATTGTTCCACCTCAGATATGAGTCCTATTTTTATTTTGATCGATGATACTCACAAGTACGAACCGCGGCAGCCACCAGTTCAAGATGGCTGGGCGTCCACCAAGTGCTTAAACTTCGGCCAGGTGACTGAATCGTGTGACAGACGAACAGACATACCAAAACATATCAGCGCTCAAGTATCTCAAGAAAAGGCTATCGTCCTTGAAAACTTGTAGGACTCTTGAGCTTCGTCTTCAATTGCAGAGGGTGACAGAGTAATCGGGGCCCCGTTCGCCTCGCGTTTTGAATCGCTATCCTGGGTTCATATCTCGAACAACACGCAATGTCTGTGCCTTCAACGTTACCTCAACGGTGCTGCTAGCGAAGGGATCATCTGTACGAGGAACATTGGCCGCTTCAAACTACCCTAAAATACCTGCTACGTATACGAACTGCCCGCTACGCCATATTTCTTCATCTTCCGAATTAGTAACGAACCAACCACCACGCGTCCGTGCGGTAACACGTGCGCATGTACCCTTCGTTAACCCCGATCCTGAGGATGATAAATAATTGTGCCCCAACGCTTTGTAATGCGTAAGCCTTTAAATCACCCACTAGTTGCACAATTTACACGTTTGGACGGATGTTCCGATTCTACACTTCTATATGCAGTATTATGCTCCCACTACACAAGACTCGTACAGTCTTTTTTTAAAGACGATAGTCTTTCTTGGGAACCTTCGACGCAAAAATTTTGGTCTGTCTGTCTGTCTGTCTGTACATAAGTCTGTTTGTCCAGCCTTAATGGTACTGCGTACTTGAAACGGCACCAGCAAATAACCAAACGGCCGACCCCACCCGCAGCGCCCACCAATGTTTCTCAAGATTCAGCGTTCATACTTGTGCGATTGTCAATTAAAAAACAATTATTGCGCATATCTGAGGCACCATAACAACACTTATATACTCTGCATGTTCGTCTTTTACTAGAAAAGGTATACATAAGTAATTCTAAGGACCGTGGCGTTTATCACCCTGCGCTGACCATGCAACGCTTGCACGAAAAGGCGAGTGTTTCCCACGCTTTGCTAAGACGGTGGTATCACCTACCCGTCGCCTTGCGTTCTACACCTTATCACCTCTGAGACGGGCGCACACGCATTCCTTCGTTTTCGAAGATAACTGTCAGATGGCGCTCACGTCTTACGTGATTTGATGCGCTCGTTCGCCTCCACCGCACGCTCGAGGCACTCAAACACAGCGCGTCCAGAATACCATTCACCTATTTTCTTGCGCAGAACATCAAATAAACTTTTTGTTCACTCTCTCCCCACGCAAGATCTTTCGGCGACTTTTGCAGATTACATGGAGATACTGGGCCAATTTTTTATTTTTTTTTTTGTCGCAACACACTGAAGTACAGGCGTGGCTATGTCGTACAACAATTCCTCGTCACGCTGAAGGACTGGGTTTCATTCGCATCAATACAAAAAAATTCATGCATTGGTTTGCAATTACCACAGTTTTTTTTTTCACAGGCAACGCCACTTTTTCGGCCCACAACCAACGACGCCAGATTTTCTGCAAAAAAAAAAGCTCTTTAACGCTATTGGGTCAGTATATTCTGTGGAGAAGAGAGACGTGGAAAATCTTCTAGCCGTGTTTGTGGTCAAGCAAACTTTATAGATTGCATATACCTGAAGCCGCGTTCCTGCAAGTCAGCACACCTTTCATCCGATAAGGTTCCTTTATATTTTATCGGGCGAGTACTCAATCACTCCGTCAGAAGAAGCGCCGGCAGAAGCAAAAACTATCAGCAAAAGAGTCCCAGTTATTTACCTTAGCTTCTGAAATTCTAAAATAAAGGCTGCTGGGCTCAGTACAAAATTTCTGAATCTATACTGAATTGTATGAGACGCAGGAAACGTACAGCAGCAAAAAACAAGAACACTACATTTCAAAAACCAGACTATTAAAAAAAACATTCAAAAAAGCAACCTCCAAGCCTCCCGAAAAATCTGCTGCTCCATCGGCACAGCTGGTGCTAGAAAGGCACTAATGTCAACGTTCGTCGACTAGAGGTTCTCTATATAGTGGTTGGTCATTTCGGACACCGCCTATGTGCTGTGCCATGTCAGTGCACGATAAAGAACATCATATACAGTCAAAATTTCTCAATTTTTTTCTCTACTCCGTCTCTCATAATTATATCGTGGTTTCGGGACGTAAGACCCCGGATAATATTATAGATTATTAAAACGACGTGTGGTCTCACATATTCATTCAAACTTCTAACCCCATGGGCGTTCGAAGATAACGATCATAACCTTTATGATTCGTCCCTTTCTTTATAGGGTTTTTGTTTTGTGTAAATTACCTTCGTGTGTGCATAATAAGTGGTATCGTTCAATATTTCCAAATATTTGTGTGTTCATTTAAAGAACCAGCAGACACACAAAAAAAATTCAGATAGCTAGATTTAACGCTCTTATACCGTGTGAGGTAATCACCCCGTTCTACAGGGGAACCCACTTCGAGAGCGCCAAACCATTAGTGAATTCTGTTCCACGCTTCCGATCTCAGGTCGCAATACATTGGCTACTGCCTAATTGAAATATGCTTTCGACGGTTTTATTTGAATGTCTTTGTTTATACATTTAGAAAAAGCTCTATAGGCAAATTAGGTTTCACTCGCATGGCCAATTCGCTGCAAGAATACAAAGTTACTATTTATTTTTTTTATTTTTTCTTATTCACTTCATACGGAAAAGAAGAAATGCGTATTCACTTTTTGCCTCTGACTTTGGTCACTTTTCTTTCCTTTGTTGGTTTGTTCTTTTTTCATTTTTTTTGCGCATTCGCATGTACTTCTTTATCTCCGCTCATATGCACTTGTTTATAGAACGCTATCACGCCCCTTTTGTCTGTGCTCGCTGTATAAATAAAATGTCATTTTGAAGTTAAAAGTTACTTCTTCTTCATCATCATCATCATCACCAGCCCACATTACGTCGACTGCTTGATGGATGATTACTTTTCCCACTGATCCCTGGAGGGCACGTAGTGAAATTATTTTTTGACCGGGAGTGTGAGGGAGGGGGGGGGGGAGTTACTTGAATAACTTTAGCAGATGTTCGTGTGCTTGCATGTTTATATGTGCATATGGGAAATCGAAAATTTCCGGGCGGGTAGGAGGGGGATGAGGGGGCGTAGGGAGGCCAGGTTATGCTAATGAGCCCGTTGGGATAGGCTGGTTAGCCAAGAAGCTGGGGTTAACTTAATCACGCGCGCTCAAGGTTCGCTTATATCTCCTTGGGACATTAACGAAGTTAGTTGTTTGTCTGTGTCTCTCCCAAGACAGAATATTTGGAGCATCATTACAGAGACATGCAGCCTTTCCTAGCGACCTTTTGCCAATTACCGTTACAAGCCGGACACACAAAATTAGGCCAAGTACTACTGTGCCCGAAGCTTCAATCTTCCGGGAGGGTTCTTTTTGTCTTTTTTTATATTGTTCTCTTTTCGTCGTACTAGTATATGAGCCTGTCTGCATAACATTCGGTTGTAAGTACAGTGTACGAACGCATTTAAGTGCGTACACCAGTCTATTTTTGGTTCGTCTCCTTAGAGTGAGACTCCGAGGCCGATAGTTACGAAGCAGAAAATAAATTTAAAAAAAGTCGCCGCCTACTATATAATCCCACCATCGGAGAGAAAGCCTCTTAGGCCGCTTTTTGGACCATTGCTTTTGGTCTTAACTCGTGTCACCTCGCCTAATTACCACTCGCGTCATGCGCTCACAAAAAAAAAGAGAGAGAGAAGTTGGATTCACCAAGAACTGATGTCATACCAACCGAAGGCGAAGTTAATACTCAGCTTCTCCAGACGCATGAATACAGGAAAAAAAAAACAATAAGCATACTCGCTCTAGTTTGTAAGAGGATTAGGCTTAAGTTGTTCCGGTTATGAGAACGTTCGTGAGTGCGCAAAGCTGGTTCCGCGTATTCTCGAAGGAGCATGTTAATTGCTGCCGCTTCATTCGGTCCCCACTGTATAGTTATAGACCGAAAGTGCGCTCATATACTGTCATACTTAACGCACAGCAACTCGGAGGATCTTTTCTGGAGTTGAACTTCGTTAGGAGGACATTGCAATAGGATGGAAAGGAGGACCAGTTGTTAGTGAGTGCTCGTGCTGTGTGCCTCCTCTTTGCTTCGTGTCTGTGTTCCTCTCGCGCTCCCAGTTCGCTGAACAATTATTCATTAGGACTATAAATAAAACGAAGTGAGTCCTGGTAGACGGACTGAAAGGCAGCCATTAAGCACACTGTGAGCAAAGATTTTAATGCGAATATTTCATACAAAAACAATAATGTAAGATTTCAATGCAACCGTCTTATATCAACTTTACTGCCAATCTTTTGTCTTAGAGTGTTTTTTTTATAACCTCCCTCACCGTATTGATGATGGCGTTGAAGAGAATAAGTAATAATTAATGCAGAATTGTCCTGAGCCGCTTTTTCACAAAGAAAAACATTGTCCACGTGCAAATCTCAAGTGATTACAATTTAGACGTTCAAATCACAACATAAATATTATAGGCAAGATGAGCTGCATACTATAACATTCTAAGTGTAAGAGTGTTGCCGGAAGGCGGTAAGGCTAAACGTGCCATATTTACTCACTTATTCTCAGCGGTATCTGACATTGCCAATATTGCCTTTTAATGTTTCACCGTGACCTACTGTGGGTAGTATTGTCAAGTAATCTTTTTTTTTAATTCCGGCAATAAAGACCTAGCTGCAGAACACCCTTTTACCCAGCTGTGTGTTCAGTAAAAAAGGTTAACAATTTAGATTACTTCGTTCTCTGCAATGGAACCGCGTGAATCCGTCCCGCGGCATGAATAACATTTGAACTCTTCAGCTTACTGTGATAGGGTGACGACTGTTAGACAACACTGGTGTGGCATCATTCCACTTTGCGAACCGATGCTGCCAGTCAATCTATGCCAAGGGGGGGTTTAAAGAAATTACTGGATGGGAAATTATGGGCCACGAGTGAGGTTGTACCCTCTGTAAAATGGCAGCCGCGACAGCCGTCTTACTGGGGGCATGATGAGTTATAGACTTCTTTGATCTATATATCGACAGCTGCGTTTTGTTTTAGAACGCTACGGTTCCTCCTTTCGTGTTGCTAGCTCGTGCCCAGTGCAACGCTTCAATGTTTTCTCTTTCTCTTTCTCTCTGTCTGATTGATTGATCGATATGTGGTGTTTAACGTCCCGAAACCACCATGTGATTATGAGAGACGCCGTAGTGGAGGACTCCGGAAATTTAGACCACCTGGGGTTCTTTAACGTGCACCCAAATCTGAGCACAGGGGCCTACAACATTTCCGCCTCCATGGGAAATGCAGCCGCCGCAGCCGGGCCTTGATCCCGCGACCTGCGGGTCAGCAGCCGAATACCTTAGCCACTAGACCACAGCGGCAGGTCTCTCTCTCTCTCTCTCCTCTCTCTCTCTCTCCTCTCTCTCTCTCTCTCTCTCTCCTCTCTCTCTCTCTCCTCTCTCTCTCCTCTCTCTCTCTCTCCCCTCTCTCTCTCCTCTCTCTCTCTCTCTCTGTCCTTTTCAACGCAATGCGTTCATATCGCTATCGTACATTTTTGTTTTTATTCTTGCACAAGCGAACGTCCTCGCAAAGCAACAGCGCTGTTTACTGGTCGGCTGTCACGCTATAAAACGTTGGTGGCTGGAAGACACGCGAACCGTGCACGTCGAATTTCGTGCGAAACAAGGAAGTTGCAGATGATAGCTGCGTGGCTTCAAAAAAAAAAAAATGGCACACGCACCTGGAAACATGTCATTCGCCTAACAATCGGCGAACGCCCGCGAAAAATCCGCCCAGAAAAAAACATACAGAAAATGTTGCCATCGTCTACAAATCGGTCAAAGTTCTGCTTTTTGTGTGTTTGTGTGTGTAGATGAGGGTTTGTTTATGTGCGTGAATATCAAAATATCAGAGAGGACTTGTACCGAGCGCTGTTTGAAAGGTGTCCAGTGCCCGAGTTTTTAAAACGGTAATGACGAACGATCAATTTCTCTCTCTTTTTTTAACACTGTCACCATTCCTTTCTTCACCCTCACACAAAGCAAAAAAAAAAAATCTGGATATAGGCAGGTACATTATCAAGGGCAGATAGACCACGGAAAGTTCACCCTTTTTCTGGACACATTTGATTGCACTATATCGTGCAGTCCAATTCACTTGGCTGATAGCCCTAACAATACGTATGAAATTAGATAAATATTAAAGGGCAGGGAGGTGGCTTCCGTTTTATCCGGCTTGTTAGTCCACGAATTCGGAGAATGGTGCGAGAAGTTTTAAGAGAAGAGAGAGAAAGCAGTTTGGATCAATCGAGCGCGCTACACAAGGCGCAGTGCCTCTGCAGAGGAGCCCTCCGGTCAACGTGTCTCCATCAGTAAATGTAAGCAAAAGTTTTTGTTGCTTTTTAAGCATGCGGGATCATGGGGTCATTGTTTATGTGAATATGCCGATTATCACAGGGTAGCCAGCTGGTATGAGAACTCGCTAACCTCCCTGTCTTTCAATTCCGCCTCTTTTTTCACTTTTTCCTCCTCGTCCTTCGACTCTACGGAGGGCACACCAGAGTTGAGCGAAAACAGGCAGGGGCGAATGAGGTTGTTGAAATTAGACTGCCGCCAATAGCCAAACATGCGCCCTTAATTTGAGCGTGAAGGTAAAAATCGGGTTCAATTGGGAAATGTCCCAAGTATGTGACTAACCTGGATTTCCAATATTCTGCTGTTACGTTTCCAACAACCCGCTGTACTTCATCAAAACTAGTTGCGTCTTGTTTTTCTTTTTTCTTTTTTTTTACAGTGGAGCTGGTGTAGTCTGCCAAAATCTGCCCAGCCCGAGCTAAAATTGGGAGACACTTCTTAAGCTCCGTCTTTCACACCAAAGAGAAAGAATGACTGGATTCAAGCTAATAAACTCTGAGAACTCTAATGCCATAAATTTCGCTTTCATAAGTTTTTTATTAGCAGAGAAAATAAAGCTTGAAGTTTCAATTTTAAATTTCGCGCCAAGATCTCCGCGCGTCACGTAACAAATTTTAAAATGTATTTTCCGTATTTTCGCGTCATTGGGTCGATGAAATTTGCCGAAACTTAGTATTCTAGGTCTATGGCACCCACAGATGACAATTTACTTCACATTTTTCGAGTAGAAGCTATATGTAGGACCAAGTAGACACCTTAGAATTTTACTGCGTCGTTGTGTTTGGTGCGAGAATCTCACAGTGGCATCCCCAACCTGATATTCTGTTCGCGCGTTTGCGCGCTTACCAAGCGTTACGTCACGGCAAGGGTTTTTTTTTTCGGGATTGTGAAATTGTACTTTACTAATACGCGAAAAATTGTTTTGCTCTTTAGTGTCCAACGCGATAGCGAGATCATGTTCCTAGTGTGTACTTCAATCACTTCGTTGATACCTTTTTCTAAGTGACGTTATCTGAGACGTTTAAACTGCGTATTACTACAACGTAATCGATAACGTTGAAAGTGGCTTGTGTCGTTGAATCTTTCGCATACGGCTGCATATTCTGTATGTGCCACAGGTATGTGGATTATGTGAAACATATGAAAAAAAATAAAGCGATAGAAAGAAAGAGAAAGAGAAAATTGAGATGAAGAAAAAGAATAAAAGCATATATTTACAGAAATAAAAAAAGACATTGACTGAGAGATTTAAAAAATAGACACCGAAAAAAGATAGCAAAAGCAGACGGCAAGACAGAAGAAAAAAAAAGAGAAAGAAAGACAGAAATGAGAGAGACAAAGAAAAAGGATGATAGAGAATGGAAGAAGGAAGCGATAGACAGAGAAGCCGATGAAGGAAGGCAAGAGAGAGATAATGGAAGAACAAGAAAAGTAGTGGAACAGATAAGAGAAATAAATAAATAGGAAGAACGTACAAAATAAATATATGCGAGACGTAGAGAGAAAAAGAAAGAAAGATAAAAACGAAGAAAGAAACAAAAATAAAGAGAAACATTTAGAAGGAACAAATATAATAAATATAGCTACAGATGCCTCACAATCTGAAGAAAAATCCGTCATTGGTATGTTCTCCGAGACCTCAAATAGGGGTCATTCCCATTAATACTGTCCCGATTTCTTATCAGTATTTTCAGCAGCATTTCTCGCGGTGATCACGGAATTAAGCAGGCTCAGATCACCAACCTCAAGTGTGGCTATGGTTACAAATCCTTTATCTTTGTGGACAGCGCTCGTTACGAATAGTGATTCCCAGTTACCGCGCACTTTTCATATTCTGGTCCCTACCCACCTAACTCTTATAAGATTAATCTGAGTACCGGGTCAGAAAGAGAAAAAAAAATTCGCTCTCAGTGTTCCGAAATTCTAAGTTATTCTGGCATCAGACCTCATAACTTGTGACAGATTTAGAAGGCATGCATCATTCTTCAAGACACAGGGAAAATATTATTAATTCATCTAAATCAGTATCGGCAACTCCAGTTTCCTTAGCACAGCAATTGCTGTTAAACACGAAAAAAGGAAGTCGTTTTTACAAAAATGTGCCGTCAAAAATGTGCCGTCAATCGAAACTAAACTATATGTGCATGGAGCTGGTCAGGCTCCTTCTCCTCTTTACTCGATTTGTAACAAGGACGAAACAATCGAGCATTATTTACTATCATGCAACCGCTTCAGTTTGCTCAGTATAAACGTTCTAAAGACGGTGTTTAATTGAATTTGATTAAATCAGATCGAATTTTGTTATTTCAGATTTTTTGTTCTTGGGCGCCTTTCTTTTTTAGGTCATTGCCGCTGCGATTTCTGTTCCGCGGTGGAAAACTTGTTTTAAAAGGGTTAGGTAGTTTTGATCTCCAGTATCTTAATTGGCACCATCAATTTATCAGAACTTCATTATAATTCATTAGTCATACCATTCTTATGTGATCACTTTTTCTTGTTAATAATGCGTTTCTTGGCCAGTCCTCCTGCGTCTTCTCAGGACAAAAATAAAGTTTTGATTGATTTGTGGGGTTTAACGTCCCAAAACCACCATATGATTATGAGAGACGCCATAGTGGAGGGCTCCGGAAATTTCGACCACCTGGGGTTCTTTAACGTGCACCCAAATCTGAGCACACGGGCCTACAACCTTTCCGCCTCCATCGGAAATGCAACCGCCGCAGCCGGGAATCGAACCCGCGACCTGCGGGTCAGCAGCCGAGTACCTTAGCCACTAGACCACCGCGGCGGGGCAAAGTTTTAATCAATCAATCAATCAGTCCTGCAGAGAGGGTTTGAGCCGTGCCAAAAGTAATCATCATAATCATCGTGGACAAGGAAGGCAGCCCAACTCCGCTTTTTTTCAGGCTCTGTGCCACCAGTTCAAGGATGCTATAATTGTTTTCTTCATTATTATCATTATTACTATTATTAATAGAATTAATGATATAGTTATTATTATTATTATTATTATTATTATTATTATTATTATTATTATTATTATTATTATTATTATTATTATTATTATTATTATTATTATTGCCGAAGTAACCTCTCTTTGCGCCAGCTTGACGGGAGGAAGATATAGGCCTTGTGCACCAAACAAATGGCCTAGTCACATAATGTACTACCCGGCCGGATCCTCGACCGAAAGGGCAACCCGCCCAAAGCAAGCAATGTCGAAAAAAACAACCGGGCTTCCTTCCGGATATCAATTAGCCGGTCGTACAGCCACGACAACCGAACCGTAATTGGCGCTAGCCCGGAAGTAACTAATACAATGTCCCCGGGGCATCTAGTTCCGGCAGCTATATCGTACGGCGGTGAAGGGAAACCTGCGTAGCCGAAGGGCTCGTCTGTACCATTGGTTAGAGTAGCGCGCAGAGACGACTGAGTCAACAGCTCAGGAGGTTCCGAAGCACGGACACACAAGCCAGATCTTCTCTCTTGCTCATCTGTCGTATACCGTGACGTTTTTTTTATTGTTTTGTTTTTTTCTGCGTGTGTGAATACGTGGGCTCCATGGGTCACCTGATGCGTACCTTTACACGACGAAAATGAATTTCCGGATTCGAAAGGCTAATTACTCCAGAATCATGAGCACAGTTATGAATAGCATTTGTAATGCAGTGGTATTTGGTATAATTCAACAAATAACTTTTTATCTGGTAGAGCATGCAGTGCGTAGTGCTAGAACGCAGATCCTAACCTAGACACTAAACTCAAGTTATTTATGAAGAGTTAACAGTCCTTTCTTTTATCCTGTTGATATTCATTAAGAATCCCGCTATTATTTATTAGAAATCATATTTACCGTCTTCATTGCGGAGCATATCTCAGCGAACCCGGGACTCTGAGCGTTTCCTATCTATCTATCTATCTATCTATCTATCTATCTATCTATCTATCTATCTATCTATCCAAGATACTTCGCTCTTCTGCCCGTTTCGTTAATGGGACGTATACTAAGCTGGTGTAGTACAACACGGCTGTGTGACGAACGTAAATGAGAGGTCATAACATAATAATTATGGCACGCATGTCATGTACAGCGTGGTTAATAGGCACGGTCTTCTCGGAGTGCTCGTGGCTGTTAAGCTTTCGTATATATATATATATATATATATATATATATATATATATATATATATATATATATATATATATGAGATATAACAGACAGTAATGCCAAGGAATGTACAGGGGAAGTTATTAGAACCAATGGAATGTAAATAAGAAGAAAGAAGAAATTAAAGTGGATGAAAAAATTACCAGCTGTGAGCAGGAATCGAACCCACGACCTTCGAATAACGCGTTCGATGCTCTAACCACTGAGCTATCACAGCGGCCGTCCCTCCATCCACTTTTTGGGGTTTATATGTGAATTTAGAAGTAGGAGTGACACTCAGCGCCATCTATAAGCGAAACAACGAGTGTGAAAACACTCTTATTCGCATGTTTGGCGTCACGTAGCACGTGAACTTATTATGAGCGGGCAGCTGATTAATTGTCCCTAATTGTTTGGCTTATAGATGGCGCTGAGTGTCACTCCTACTTCTAAATTCACATATAAACCCCAAAAAGTGGATGGAGGGACGGCCGCTGTGATAGCTCAGTGGTTAGAGCATCGAACGCGTTATTCGAAGGTCGTGGGTTCGATTCCTGCTCACAGCTGGTAATTTTTTCATCCACTGTAATTTCTTCTTTCTTCTTATTTACATTCCATTGGTTCTAATAACTTCCCTTGTACATTCCTTGGCATTACTGTCTGTTATATCTCATTAATATTGTGTTAAAAACACGGAAATACGAGCCCTTAGGTATACACTTCTCTCCCTTATTTTCATTGAACGAGGGTCTCGTACTGGCAGACTTGGTGTGTTTAGGTTGTATAAGAGGGACAATTAATCAGCTGCCCGCTCATAATAAGTTCACGTGCTACGTGACGCCAAACATGCGAATAAGAGTGTTTTCACACTCGTTGTTTGGCTTATAGATGGCGCTGAGTGTCACTCCTACTTCTAAATTCACATATAAACCCCAAAAAGTGGATGGAGGGACGGCCGCTGTGATAGCTCAGTGGTTAGAGCATCGAACGCGTTATTCAAAGGTCGTGGGTTCGATTCCTGCTCACAGCTGGTAATTTTTTCATCCACTTTAATTTCTTCTTTCTTCTTATTTACATTCCATTGGTTCTAATAACTTCCCCTGTACATTCCTTGGCATTACTGTCTGTTATATCTCATTAATATTGTGTTAAAAACACGGAAATACGAGCCCTTAGGTATACACTTCTCTCCCTTATTTTCATTGAACGAGGGTCTCGTACTGGCAGACTTGGTGTGTTTAGGTTGTATAAGAGGGACAATTAATCAGCTGCCCGCTCATAATAAGTTCACGTGCTACGTGACGCCAAACATGCGAATAAGAGTGTTTTCACACTCGTTGTTTGGCTTATAGATGGCGCTGAGTGTCACTCCTACTTCTAAATTCACATATAAACCCCAAAAAGTGGATGGAGGGACGGCCGCTGTGATAGCTCAGTGGTTAGAGCATCGAACGCGTTATTCGAAGGTCGTGGGTTCGATTCCTGCTCACAGCTGGTAATTTTTTCATCCACTTTAATTTCTTCTTGCTTCTTATTTACATTCCATTGGTTCTAATAACTTCCCCTGTACATTCCTTGGCATTACTGTCTGTTATATCTCATTAATATTGTGTTAAAAACACGGAAATACGAGCCCTTAGGTATACACTTCTCTCCCTTATTTTCATTGAACAAGGGTCTCGTACTGGCAGACTTGGTGTGTTTAGGTTGTATAAGAGGGACAATTAATCAGCTGCCCGCTCATAATAAGTTCACGTGCTACGTGACGCCAAACATGCGAATAAGAGTGTTTTCACACTCGTTGTTTGGCTTATAGATGGCGCTGAGTGTCACTCCTACTTCTAAATTCACATATAAACCCCAAAAAGTGGATGGAGGGACGGCCGCTGTGATAGCTCAGTGGTTAGAGCATCGAACGCGTTATTCGAAGGTCGTGGGTTCGATTCCTGCTCACAGCTGGTAATTTTTTCATCCACTTTAATTTCTTCTTGCTTCTTATTTACATTCCATTGGTTCTAATAACTTCCCCTGTACATTCCTTGGCATTACTGTCTGTTATATCTCATTAATATTGTGTTAAAAACACGGAAATACGAGCCCTTAGGTATACACTTCTCTCCCTTATTTATATATATATATATATATATATATATATATATATATATATATATATATATATATATATATATATATATATATATATATATTGTGGTGAAGCCTTCGAACAGTGGGTCGTCCTCTCCAGCGCCTTCTAGTGGGTTGCCCTTCTTTTTAGCAAAAAGAAGAGCAGCTCGTGCAGAGAGTCGGTACCCCCATTGACTGTCACTGTCAAGCATCGTACAAGTGTCCGCCAATAAACGTCTCAACAATTTGGTGGAGAGTTCTGTGCCCTTCTAACACCTTCGGATAGCATTTGATGCCCCTGGAGCTTCGATCCCGCACCGTGCCGTCTACCATGCACCAAGACGCCGCACAGCAGACGCTTCCTCCTGCGCCGACGCCATGTTCCGGTGTCCCCCGCATCCGCGACCCTCCTGTCTTCACCGGCGCGGATGGCACCGACGTCGAGGACTGGCTTGCTATGTACGAACGCGTCAGCGTCCCCAATCATTGGGACGAGGCAGGTAAACTCGGCAACCTGGTTTTCTACCTCGCGGGTGTGGCCGGCATGTGGTACAACAACCACGCATCCGATTTCCCCACTTGGTCCGCTTTTAAAACCGCCGTGGTCGACGTGTTCGGCCGTCCTGCCGTTCGTAAGCTCCAAGCCGAACAGCGTTTACGTGAACGAGCGCAGCAGACCGGTGAGTCCCTCACAAGCTACATAGAGGACGACCCACTGATCGAAGGCTTCACCACAAAATATACATATATATATATATATATATATATATATATATATATATATATAAGGGAGGAAGTGTATACCTAAGGGTTCGTTTTTCCGTGTTTTGACACAATATGAATGAGATCTAACAGACAATAATGCCAAGGAATGTATAGGGGAACTTATTATAACAAATGTAATGTAAATAAGAAGAACGAAAAGTGGATGAAAAAAATAACTTGCCTACTCATGGCAAGTTATTTTTTTCACCCACTTTTCTTTCTTCTTATTTACATTACACTAGTTCTAATAAATTCCCCTATACATTCCTTGGCATTATTGTCTGTTACATCTCATATATATATATATATATATATATATATATATATATATATATATATATATATATATATATATATATATACCGGGTGTTCAAAATTAAGCTTTATGATTTTTTTAAAATTAGGCGCTCGAAGGCACGTGAGAACCACTTGTGCAAATAAGTTAAGCGGCCAGGGGGACAGAAAGTTAGATGATAATTATCGCTGTCAGCAGCCCAATTAACTAAAATTTAATAATTAACTTTTTACTGGCTGCGGTAAGTTGGCATGTTTATATTGAAAAAAATGTAGGCAGTGGTGTTTGTACACAGTTTCAGTTGGAAGATTTTTTCTAGCACGCCTGTGTTCCGAGATATCCGGCTCCAAAGTTTAATTGTCTTTCGCACGATTACGCATGCAAGAGGGTGAGGGTCCGCGCAAAGCTCCTCCCTAAAGTGACGCATCTGTTGCGTGTGGTGTTTAGTGTGTGAAGAGGGTGGAAGCGTAGGCATAGGTGATAGCAATTACCCTTGCCCTCTTCGGCCGGCGAAATCAAAATGTGACAGCGCGGTGCGCCATGAGCCTTACGCATGATCCTGATGAACGCGATAACAGGAGACCATTTTTCGCGACGTTTTTTTCGTGACTTTAGATCACACTGAGACATCTTCTTGTGAACGCGTTAGCAGGACCGTCCTGCACTAGGGTGCCTCCGGTTAGAGCACAGCGTCTCTGCATTGAAGGTCTACCAAGGAAATCCACGTGGAGTCCTTTCGAGCTAATATGGCTGC